>JAVHLU010000090.1:0-97161 GCA_036785755.1 Colletotrichum ledebouriae
AAGAGGTAACTCCTTAACTAAAGAGGTCTTTCCTAAGAGGTTCTTATAGCTAGAAGCATAAGAAGCTCTGCTGCTGCGAGCAGGGCCTTATGCCTCTCCCTCTTCCTTATCCCTATAACCCACGATAAATATCTAGTGTGACGGGCACGTATAAGTGCGGCTGTGGTTGGGAAAGTTATGATCACGTGACCGAAGGCTGTGTATTGTCAGGAGGCGCGGAGTTAGAAGGTCTGTTGTACTTGAGCAGGTAAAATCACTATGCAGTGGCTAGAGGCCTCTAAGTAAGTATTATAGCTACCTAATAGTATAGCGAGGAGAATATAAACTAGTATAGAATACTTATAGAGGAGTATTAAGTAGGTAATAAGGTTTAGCTTTTAATAGCTAACTATAAAAGCCCTAGGCTTAGTAAGAAGCTATTATAGTTATATTATAACTATATTATAATTAGAGTCCTAAGCTTATATATTATTAAGTTAGATATACCTAGTAATATCTACTTAAGGTTCTATATAGACCTCCTCTAGAGGGTACTAGAGGACCCCTTACCTATATAGATAAGAATAGACCCCTAGCTACTACTAATTATAGGTAATAATAGCGAATTTAAGTAATATATAGAGGAGATATATATAGTATAATAAAAAGTAGTTAGGTAAGGGCAGAGGCGCGAGGTCCTAGTTAAGTAAGAGGGGTATATAGAGCCTACCTAGGAGCCTATAGAGGCTATTATAGAAACTGCTATAGTAGATAGGTACGAAGCCTTATATAAACTAGTTATAGATAATAATAATAACCTAGCCTACGCCTAGGGGGGGATTAGCTAGGAGGGCGGATAGTATTATAAGCTACGCCTAGGTTAAGCCTACCTAGGCTTCTACTTAGGTTTATTACCTTAAGGAGCTACCTAGGGCTTACCTAGGGCCTACCTAGTTATTCCCTATAAATTAATAAAATCCCTACTAGAGAGGGAAACTTCCCCTTTTCCTCTTTAGCTTAAATAAATAGTATTATAGCGACCTCTTATTAAATAAACTCAGGTCTAACCCCTTATAAGTAGCCCTTCTTTAAGTAGGTCCTCTATATTAATAAGGCTAAGGTAGCCTAGGCGGCCTAGGCCTATTAGGGCTTAAACGTTAGTAAGTGCGGCTTATACTAACTATAATATAGGGAGAGCGTTATTAATAATAGTATAGTAAAGATAGTAACAACTAGTAGATAAAGCGGTAATAGAGGCAGTATTAGTAGCGTAGGTAGTATGCGAGAGGAAAAGTTAATAGTTTCATAGTTTAAATAATTAAAAACTATATTATTATTAATATAAAGTTAAAGATTGTGAGGCTATAGATATATAGAAGTATAGCTATAGTTAGGAAAGAATCACGTGACTGAAGGCTATATATTATTAGGAGGCGTGGAGTTAGAAGGTCCATTGCACTTAAGCAGGCAAAATCACTATGCAGTGGCTAGAGGCCTTATAATAATTATAATTAGCGTTAATAAGCTATATAAAATAGTTTATAACTTACTTGTATTAAACTTAATTTTAAGCTTATAAATAAGTTAGATATCTCGTCTTAAATAACCTAGATAGGTACTTTATATAACAATTTATTATTTAGATATAATATATAAAAGGTAATATATATAACTAAGGAGATTTCATGAATAGTGACCTTCTATTTTCTTTAATATATTTCTAGTTTTCTCTATATTATTAAAAAGATATAATAGAACTTGTAATAAGAAATATAAGTAATTATATAAGAAAATAATATAAAAGATTTTATATCCTCTTACCCTTAATTACTAGCTAGTACTATAAATAGTCTTAAATAGTTTATATATTTTATTAAGCTAGGCTTATTATTATTAATTATTATTGAAGTAGTTTAGTATATTATATATTATATTATTATAGCTATAATAGCTTAAGTTATACTTTTATATACCTTAGAACCTAGTATAATACTATGAACTAAGATATAATTAATTCGAAAGTACCCCTAGCTAGCTTATATATAAAATATTTAAGCTAGATAAGGGTACTCATAGAGTAATAATAGGATTATAAGGAAATATTAACACCCTTATAGAGTTATAATATATAATTATAATATTTATTGAGGAATAGGAATTATAATTTTTTTTTAACTAAGATATTTAAGTATATAAAACTAATACTAAAAAAGCTATTAACTAATAAGTATTACTATTAAAAGTAGCTAAATAGTAAGGTTAGTAATAGCCCTACTAGCTTATAAGTTGCCTATTATAGTAGTTATTAGCTATATAGTAGTATAAGTTATATATAGTAGTATAAGCTATAAAAGGCCGCACGCTGCTAAAGGGGCCGCACGCTGCTAAAGGGGCCGCACGCTACAAAAGGGCTGCACGCTGCCAAAGGGGCGGCATGCTGCCAGCACGCTGCTAAAGGGGCCGCACGCTGCCAAAGGGCTGCACGCTGCCAAAGGGGCGGCACGCTGCTAGCAAGCTGCAAAAGGGACAGCAAGCTGCAAAAGGGACAGCACGCTGCCAACGGGGCCGCACGCTACCAAAGGGGCCGCACGCTGCAAAAGGCCGCACGCTGCAAAAGGCCGCACGCTACAAAAGGCTGCAAGCTGCAAAAGGCGCCGCAACCTGCAACCTGCAAAAGGCGCCACAACCTATAAAAGGCAGCAACCTGGAAAAGGCGCTATAACTTATAAAAGGTAGCAACCTGCAAAAGGCGCTATAACCTATAAAAGGCGCGGCAACCTATAAAACGCGCTATAACTTATAAAACGCGCTATAACCTATAAAACGCGCCGTAACTTATAAAAGGCGTTGTAATTTATAAAAGGTAGTAGCTTATAAAAGGCGCTATAACTTATAAAAGGCGGTAACTTGCAAAAGGCGCTATAACCTATAAAAGGCGGCAACCTATAAAACGCGCCGCAACCTGCAAAAGGCTGCAAGCTATACCGACGATCTCAACGAACTCCATGACATCCAGACCCTCCATCTCTATTTTCACGTCCATCCGCCATGACTCCACTTACCCCATCGACGCCTCCCAAAACGCTCCCACGGAAACACTTCGACGTAGGGAGCTTGATAAGTCAAGAGATCTGCGCCGTCAACAACGAAAAACACAACCATTTTACGACGCAGCGCGGCCGAGTTGCCCGAGACCCCATCGACGTCGGCAATCTTAACAATGCCGATAATGCTGCCGCCGCTATCGACCTCCCTCTCCCGCCGATCTCAATAAAATACGGCTTTGCGATATATCATCGTTCCCACCCTTCGCCCTCCTTGTTGTCTTCCTCGCCACCCTGCTTGTTACCTTCCTCGTCGTCCTCCTCGCCACTCTCCACACTTCAGCCTTCTTAATATTCCTCTACTTCCCTAGCAACAATCGCCTCGAGGTTTTCGACCCTCATAATGGTATTCGTTGAGGTCCAACGAGGCCCAGTTCCAGATCGCCGACATTCCTACGCCAGCCAGATTCGTCACAAACATATCACACGGTTTCCGCAATCCTTTGACGTACTCCGATTGGGATAACTCCTGTAAGAATACCTCTCCATCTCCTCTCCATCTAGCCTTCCCAAAGAAGTCCACGGCCTATTAGGCGTTATGAAGAAAGGGCCTCAACAGCAGATTCTCATCTCTTGTTCCTCGAATAATTAAGTTGCTGTTCTACCGTCTTTCCGCTACTCGCTGTTAACAAGAAGAGTCTCTAGTCTTCCCCCACATCAGCTCAGCCCTCGCGTGCTGCCTTGATACGTCAATACCGCTTACGATCTGGCCGTCGCCGTCTTCGAAACAATATATCATCGAAATCCTCCTATTCAACACCCGACCGCTGTCCTCGTCAAGACAGCCACTAAAGCACAAATGTTACCTCCTTGGGACGAATTTCAAGCGACGCGCGCATCGACCTAGTACCATCCGAGAAAATAATGGAATCTATTTGGGTGGTCTAGTGGAAGATGACCGCGGCACTGCAACAAGTCGAGGACCTTGTTGCCTTATGCCGAGAACACAGTCGCGCCACAGACGCCGAAGTACGAGCGCAAAACCACAGGTCTCCGTGATCGATTCGTCAACGATGGACGGGTCGACCTGCAGTCCGGCTCCACAGCATCATCCCACTTGCCGATTCAACGGGGAAGCAGAGAACGAGGGTAACGAGCATAGCCCGAAGGCGGTTTCTGCCCTGGACCAAACTCGTTGATACCACTGCCCGCGGAACACGGATGCGCCCCCTCCCCAGCGACGACTACACTCGCACGCGCTACCTACTAAGCAAATCGATTTGTGGTTCACCCAGGCCGGAGACGCAAGCGATCGGCCGACGCTGACTTTGAGCTTGAGGAACTTGAGAAAAACATCTAGACATATCGTTGGCCCCCTGGGGCTCTCGGGCCCAACCAGATCAGTCTCAACGCCGGCAGCCAGCCTAGGTCTCGGTGGAGGGAGGCGGGCATACCAAGGGCTTCTACCTCCGTGGTAAAGAGGCCGGAGTGTGATCGAGGCATGCAGCACATGTGTCAGTCTGGATATTGAAACGTTAGATCGGCGATGTCGGACCTTGCGGTGACGCGAGAGTGCTGGTCACCCCACGAGGTATCTTCACCAACGTCTGTCGTCTTTCGTCTTTCTTCCGATGTTTCGGCCGACTGGGTTCTCATCAAGAGCGGCGAGCAGCTATCGGGTAGAGCCAAGACGTGGGCCTTCTCGGGTAACTTCAGGAGGCGGTCTCTAGACAACCCTCAGTCTGCGATGCCATCTAGTTTGTACAGACCTTTCTCTTTCCTGATGTTGCGCCCATGCTTGATGTGCTTAACATTGGGCGGGATTCCAACGGTTGGCTACCTTATCCACACACACATCATGCCCAACGTCCGATTGCATACGGTTTCCACACACGGCCGTCATTGAAGTCGCCGTACATCATAAGACTAGTCCCCGGCGGGGTCCTCTGGTTGACTGCGTGCTCGAGACTGCTAACTCCGCCCGCGTAGGGTCTCGCCGATCCTTGAATCCAGCTCATCTGCGGCACAAGTCCTCGATCTACAGGTTCTTAATCTCATCTAAGTCGGCACGATCTGCCACAATAACATCATGAACAAACACGGCTAGGATCACACTTTCCACGGGCCGCTTCGTTCGCTGATTCTACCGCCTATCTAGCGTTAGTCCAGACAAGCCTTTCCCTCTCCTGTCTCTGATAGCCTTCGCCAACGCCGTCAAATACCGCAGCCTGAATCATGATTATGTCGAGTCTCACGGCTGCGAAGTCAAGCGCTACGTCTATTTACTCTTTCCGATATATATACGTCACGATCCACGAGCAGCAGTCTTTCTCGTGTCGGGAAACCAAGGGTTTCCTGCGCTATACGACGAAGGGCTGAAGCTGCGGCTGGGTTAGGTGTTTGGTCCTTCGGCAAAGCTGTCCGGCAGAAGTCATCCCGGGTAAATTCAGGGACCTGAGAGTCTTAAGTCTCTTGAGCATGTTGATGCAATAGTGATAGTGCTGAGTTGCAATTTGTTGCGGTGTTCCGGTACCCGCCTGAGAAGCTTAAAGAGCTGATACGGAGGGCGTCAGAGGAGTTACATCAAATATAGCTCGTGGCTGTCCAAGATTTCCAGATGATCGGGTGTGTTGGCGAGTCCTCAGGACGTCGTTCAGTTGAGATGGGATCGCCCTATTTGGGTGCCTACAGATTCGAATCCAGCCTTGGGATGCGGCAAGATACCCAGACACATTGCAGATGTTGAGTACTGACTGTTACTGATATATGCCCTGGAGTGGGCATCCCATCGCACATAGTATGCAGGGTGCTCTAGCTGGAGACGGCTAGCTTTCTTATGGCTCTTGGTAGATGGAACGAAAAAATGGCAAGAGGCACTTGAAATTGCTAGCATCGTCGGCATGGATAGCACTGGTCGCACAGGGGGTTCTTTGGACGTTGGTTTGGAGTCGGTTGGAGCTGTGGAAGTGTGCTGAGCTGATGGTGGAAGCGAGCACCCTATCACGATTGATGCGCATCTCCAGATGATTGTCTAACAGATCACCCGGCACTGTATACTGCTTGCTCTGCAAATAACTATGTCTACTCTTTCCTCCCTTATAAAGCGGATAAAGCTCGCGTTCAATCTTTTATAGATATTGAGGTTGAGGGAATCATTGCCTGGGCGCTGATGTCATATTACGCCAAGAGTCGCCCCTCAGAGTGGAGGCTGCAGTAGCATAGTAAGAACGCGAGATTTGCTAACATGATTAAGCCCAAGTATGACCTTATATGAACATAGATGTAGATGAAAAGAAAATGCATGCGTTGCCGCAGGCGCTGAGAATACAGTTGACGGCATGAGGGCAGAGAAGCCTTCCTCACTAGCATTCCGATAGCCTCATTGTCTATACTGCATTTCCTGCTCTTATATGGAACAAGAAGGTCTTGCGTCCGTCGACAAAGGGCTTGGCTGACGCCTCGTATTGGTCTCAACTACCTTATTAGCCTGACGGCTTTGCCTATTGAGGGTTTGCCTAGTCGTGGGAAACGCGGCAATGCTCGTGGCGTGTCTTGAGATCAGGTCGAGGATGAGGAGGTATAAATCCTTGAGCAGACTTTGGAGAATGTTGGGCCGAGCCCCTCCGGCTCTACCTTATATGATCTAGTGGTTGAGAGATCAAAGACCGACCGCTCAAGGGGGCTTCATGTTATCCGACTATAAATGTGTTATACACAAAGCTGACCAGGCTGTCTAACGCTCTTCGTTGGGCTGCTGTCTGCTTTCTCGCATAACTAAACACTGAAGAGCCTCTTAGAGCTAGTATCATCGTTGGACCAACGGCAACCAGCTGCCCGAGGGCTGGTAACTATAGAGTCTGTCCACTGCTTCTGATACAGTTGGCGCGAAGAGGTATTGAACCTTGAAGATGATGGCCGTGGGCTTTGTCTTTCTGGCTCTTGCCTTCTCCTGAGATGTTGCCCACCTTGTCCCCTCTGTGAGCTCGACCTTTTATACCAGTTCGAGAACATCATGTTTGAGATTGATAGACGAAACGGTTCGGCAGGGGGGTCAGGGCGAAATGAACCAGTCTGTCATAATAGGCATACGAAGATGCGAACCGAGCAGTGCGGGGTTTGCCTGGAGGCCAAGAGATAGGAGAAGAGTCACATAGTGGATAACGAAGCAATCGGGGTCGTGGAATGAAAGGAAAGCGCATAGTAGTCGACTTGGAGCTATGCTCAGTAACGGAACGACGAGACCTGCTGCGTGATAAGCTTGTCCGTGAGATCACTCTGACTAGAAGCATGATATATACAGCAGGGTTGCAGCGGAGAAATCCAAGACACTGCAAGAGGTGTATGCACCTCAGTGAATCATGAGAAGAAAACCACAACTTCGCAATTTTGAGGTTCCCTTAGGCTAGTTAGGTGCGGGATGGATGCCACAGAAGCCACTTCATATTAACTCGAATGGCAGATGCACCCTTCTTTCTCGCAGAAATGGATGCGAACTCATGGACGTGCACAAGGATCCCGATTATGACTGTATTGCGTTAAGCGGCACTCGTCTCGGGAAAGGAAAAGTCTTTGTTGATACGAATCACACCTTCGATAGCTCGGGATCCAGGGGTACTCAAGTGAGGTAAGGCTGCTGCTGGAATAGAAGGTAGTAATAGTGTCTTTAGCCTCGTTAGAGGAAGCTAATAGTCATCGGGGATGGGCGGCAACTTGCGTTCGATGTCAGGTAGTTTATAGACGGGGTGGTCTCAGCATATGCGCATTCCACACGAAGACCTTGGTTCTTAATAATGAAGCCAGTGTGGAGACACACAATCAGAGCTTGCAGGTCAGCATCTAGTGGACTTCATCTGGGATAAAGTCGCGTGCTACTGTCTCAGGCTACAAGCCGGGATGCTGATTGTGACCGGACGGAGACCTAGACTGAAGCAATTCGGACACCCACTTGGAGAGACCTACGTGGGCATTAGCGCCGTCAGCAGCAAACATGATGATGGTGCCAGTAGCGCGGGGGCTGCGGAACACTAGCCGTCAGGTGTAGAGCGAAGTGCTATTGCGACGGCGGTCTAGCCTGCAGCGCTAAGAATCAGATCGCTCGTCTTCCTCAGTTAATGTTCTAGTGTGGCGGCCATCTCCCATATCGACGTGACCCGGACTAACGTGGAGTCTTTCCGGCTCTCGCCTTCTCCTGAGATGTTGCCCACCTTGATGGATTGATAGGGCATGGAATCGTTGACTGCAGGCTGGACTGCGTGAGGTCGATACGTGTTTACCGAAGAGGCGAATAGAGCCGTGCTGGGTCATGTATGCGTCTGATCTTGCTCCCTCCTCCTCGAGCGAGGTTGGACTGGCTGGCACAGGCAAGTTAATATTAACAAGAGGCAACGAACAGCCGTGGAGGGACGGCCTGGGTTAGTTCGCTTGCCTCTGCGTAACATGGCCTGAAGATTCATAGCACAAGATATTACCGTGCGATAACCATGACGCCCGACGACGACGGCGCCTCAGTAATGCTCTAGAACAACGGTGGACTATTACATAGCGTGGACGACGAGTGCCGCAGTGAAGATTAGAATGAGAACCTTGTCCGGGACAGCGACCTCTGCAAGGAAAGCCTGACGCTAGAACAGTTAGACAGAGCTTCGAGAGCACCGGCCACCAGCCTTGTCTACGACCGTTGCCAGGTCTTCTCCGCGATGGATTGCGTTCATTGACCTGCGCTGTTGGCATGTTGACTGCGGCGGCACTCGGCGAGATCCCACTGGAGTCTCTCGGGAGACACCTCGATGTTGCAGCGGATGCATCGTGGAGCTGATGCGACATAGTAAGAGACCAGCCGCGGCTCAGTCTTGTCCGCCGAAGGGACAACCAGAGCCCTTCCCACTCGCCGCGCGGGCTAATATGACCTCATGTAGTCGCTGACTCTTGCTATGGACAGCGATCATGTCCGGTATTCGAGGTGAGCGAATAAGCCGTGTCCCTCCTTGGTGGGACGCGGAGACGGCTTCGAACCGCTTCGGACGCATCATTTCGGACGCACGCTTCGGACACTCAAAATTAGAGTGCGTACAAAGGAGTTCGACCGTGCGTAAAGCTTCGGACCCTGCCATCAAGCCTTGGAACCTGGTTTCTAGCATTGCGAAGGGCTATTGCCCTTGGGCGGAGGCTCAAGGACGTGATAAACAGCAACGGCAAAGATCAAGGTGTCTTTTTAGTCGTATTAATATCGGGTAGTCTTTGGGAGCAGGTTGCAACTCTGCGGGAGGGCTGAAAGCGAGGGGGATTAGGTCGATGGTGGTCGGTGACGGAGGGTTGGCGAAGCTCCTGCAGCGGGGACAAACTGGTTAGCATGTTTTCGCCAGGGGGGATGGATAAACGAGATGCGCAAACAGTTGGGTATTGAAGCTTTGCAAGAGGCACGACCTCATCCGTTGCGCGACTCGGCTGCCGGAGAATTGCCCAGACTGATGACGGCCACCTCGGTAATAACAATGTAGGCGGATGCGCAGTTGCAAGTCGTGGCTAGATTCGGAAGTTAGGCATGTAAGAATACGAAGACAGGCGTTGTAGGTCTGAGCTACTTCGTGTGATGGGTAAGTAAAAATCCCTAGGAAGGTATTATGGAGACAAGCGGCCCACTAAGCTTCGCTTGTGAGCGATGTACTGGCCTTGCGAGTTCAAGCCACAGATACTCGTCAGGGATGTTTTACTTTGGCCTGCTACCGCAGTACAGATGTTTCCAGGTACCTAGGTTGTCCGGCATCCGGATTTACGAGACCGTCGAGACGGCGCAGGGTCGCCCAGCGCATGTGGGGCTAGTGTACGGAAGTCCGCAGCGATCAGTGGCTCAAAACACTTCTTCCTACTGCATACACGTGTACACGCCTTCCTGAAGTAAATACATCCGTGCGCACTCCTAAATGGTTTTTTTTGATTGGCCAGCTAGGCGCACAGACCATCGCACTCTGATCTGGCATCGTCGGCGCCAAGCGACGCCGACCTCCGACGTATCAACCTTTTGATCCTTCTGGTCTCTTCACAAAGACCACGTCGCCCATACGCTTGAACAAGGCTAAATAGAGCTTTGTTCCGAGCCCAAGAGTCCTGTGACGCTATATTCGACTATTGTGAAACCAAAACAGAGACCTTCAGGGCGCGTACGAGCGATAGGCCCCAATCTGAATCAACGTCTTCACTCTCGCTACCTCTTCAATCTCGACGGGTGTGTGTTGAAATGCGGTTACCTGTTCGCTGATCCGGCCCGTACGAATGTCAAGGGTAAGTAAGCTCAGCTCGGTTGGTTAAGCATCTCCAGATAACTAAAGGTTCACTTAGACCCATTCTGGAATTTGGCTTGATATATTGTGCGGTTATAAATACCCAAGTCCAGCTGGACCTTAAGCTACCTAAGCCTTTGCTCTTTCTCAGAACCACTCATCATTTTTATGCTCTCCCGGGGGTTTCCCCAACGCGCCTAGGTACATGTACCGTGGGCTGTCATCTTCTTGCATCGCGTCCCCTCTCATCTGACTTGAGTGGTGCGTGAAAGTAGCCACAGCGCATAGCTTGTGCAGACATTTGGCCCCCCGTATCACCGTCACCAAGACACCATCGCCCAGCCTCTCCGGAATCCGAAATCTGAAGTTCGGAAGGGCGGCAGGGCTAACAAGAACAAGGAAATTTGGGTTGGAAATATATCTTCATGCGACCTCATGGAATCTCAAATCGAAAGCCTGGTTGGTTACTTTGACAAGTCCCTTCCAGAGCAGAAGTTTCCCGTCGAAGTCTGTTGCACGGTGCAGGGTGCACAGGCCAGGCAGGTACTTACCATAGTACGGGGATGCACGCTAATGGATAAGTACCTTGTGTCAGTGAAGGACAGAAGGGAGTAGCACCTGACGCAGCGAACTGGTTCACCCAGAAAACCCACCGTTGGCTCAAAAAAGTCAGGCCTCAATTGAGTATGGACATTTCTACCTCGACCGAAAGTACTGCAGTCCAGCTCCATTCTTCAAGATCGTGAAGGTCACTGGAAATGTGTACTTGGTGGGTACAGCGAGCAAATTTCCACTACATGCGGACTCGATATGAACGAATCTCCTGTTGTCTCCGACCCCAATGTCCCCTCCAGTTCCGAACGCAAAGAGCTGCATAGCGTGTTGACAGGGCTGTTCAAGCTGGAACATCCATATCCCGCGTTTGCATTTTATTAGCCTAGAGGCAATACCTTATGCAAATTCTCAATCATCGCAGCCAAAAGTGACTCGGGAGTGGCCTCAGTCACGTCGTCGCGCATCCCACGGGTATTTATACGCGCTCAAGCGCACCACTTGATTCAGCCAATACAGTTATCTCCCGCTGGAAATCACCCCCACCCATGCGTTCCGACTTATTACAACTCACGAAATTCAAACGGTGTGCACTCTGCTAGACGCTATGTCGGTCTTGGGCCAGCTTCTCACCACGCCCGCTGAAGTGATAGGGAGTGGGCCAGGTGACAGTCTGTTCCACAGAGACAGATCGTAATTTAAGACATTTACTCATATGGGCTTTTTGTTATGGGCATCGAGTGATGTCCGGCCTGTACCTCCAAGTTGAGGTGTAAACCGAGTGATGTCTAACATAACGTTAAAGCCGACTTTTGGTTTTGCGGACGCCCCGCTCCGAGATTCGGCGCACAGTGGGGGCTGATCTAGCGGAAGACCCCGGGTCTCCACGGTTCATTAAGTCTCAATGCCTAAAATCAAGAACAATACCAACTTCATTGCTCAGACCTTCGTGTCTACTAGGCCTGCAGGAATTAGAAAGTCCACGTTTAATTCACCTGTTGATATAGGCAATGTCGTCTCTTCGTCTCTTCGTCCAACATACTCAGAGGTCGTGGTCGCGAGTCATGGAACTGCCCGATGTGACCTTTAGAAGCCTTATTGCTACTATAGGTGGGGTTGGGTTATGTATTGTGCAAGTTCTTATGTTCTATAGTCTACCTAGCAGAGACTTCCTTATGTGGGGAAGTCGTGTGGCGTCGTGTGGCACTTATGATTGGTTTCCCGTCACCGAACCCGCCGCAAAGACTTTAGGGGGTTCTAGGTTCATATTAACGCTAGTTTATGACTGTTGCTGATATCTGATTTTCCAGACGTTGAGGAACAACCCACTCACAAGAAGAAGCCTCTCAGTTAGGGCGGATATAGTTATATATAAGCGGGGTTAATTCTTCTAAGTTCTGCTCTAATGCTAAGCTAGGCTAAATATACCTAATATAGGCCTTTTATAGTTATCTCCTGGCCTCTAGCCACTGCATAGTGATTTTACCTGCTTAAGTACAACAGACCTTCTAACTCCGCGCCTCCTGATAATACATAGCCTTTAGTCACGTGATCCTCTCCTAACTATAGCTATACTTATATATACCTATAGCCTTATGATCTTTAACTTTATATTAATAATAACGTGGTTTTTAATTATTTAATAGACTATAAAACTATTGAATTTTCCTCTCGCGTACTACCTATACTACTAATACTACCTCTATTACCGCTTTATCCGCTAGCTATGCTATTATTAGCAACGCTCTCTCTATATTAAAGCAGTTAGTATAAGCTATACTTACTAACCCCTAAGCAGCCTAGGCTACCTCTGCCTTAATAGTATAGAGGACCTGCTTAAAGAAAGGCTACTCTATAGGGTATATAATAACCTACCTAGCTTCTACTACTAAGTCTACTTACTTAGCTATAATATAATAGCAAGTATCCCCTCTAAGGGTATTAATAAGAGCCCTCTTAAGGGCTATAATAATAATATACTCTCTATATATAATAGAGTAGTTAAAGAAGGAGCGGGTTTTATTAATTATATTAATACTAAACTCTCTAGCGAGCTCTTATATATTATTAGTATTAAAGGGCGTGCTTTATATAGGCTTAGCGTTTTTATATATAGGGTCTAGTATTAATATAGTTAAGGATTTATTATAAGTTAGATAAGGATAAGGAAGAGGGAGAGGTATAAAGCCCTACTTATAGTAGTAGAGCTTCTTATACTTCTAGCTATAAGAACCTCTTAAGAAAGACCTCTTTAGTTAAGGAGTTACCTCTTATATAGTAGTATTCGCAGCACCTTACTAGAAGGTCGACCTTTTAGGTTAAGAAGTTATCTTATATAGTAGCTTTTATAGCACCTTGCTAGAAGGTTTAGCGAGGGCGTTTCTAGGCTATAAGAGCCTTAGTAGCCTATTTAGCTCCGATATAATTAGCCCTAGTATAGCGCGCGTCTAACTTTATAATATTTAGAGGGTTTGCTTATAAGTAGTAGGAATATATAAGGTTCCTATATTATTTTCCTTAACTAGTAGAGGGTATAGGTTAAAATACCTATATAGTATTTCCTGAATTATACCTGCGAACTAGGTGAATTTATTATAGTCTTTTTGCGAAGGGGCTGCGGTATAATTCCGAACTTAATAGTTATCTCCTAGAAACGGAATCTCTAATCCGTTAGTTCCTGCTATATATATATATATCTAACTATAACTCTATCGCCCCTAATAGTATTAATAAGAAAGAAATAAGCTAGTTTTAATTACCTAAAGCTATTTTAAATCCTAATTTTAA
The DNA here is from genome assembly GCA_036785755.1 of Colletotrichum ledebouriae. Taxonomy (NCBI): domain Eukaryota; kingdom Fungi; phylum Ascomycota; class Sordariomycetes; order Glomerellales; family Glomerellaceae; genus Colletotrichum; species Colletotrichum ledebouriae. The sequence goes on from JAVHLU010000090.1 coordinate 13,640, forward strand.
TCCTATTAATATTCTATAATAAAACCTATATCTATTTTAGTTTCTAATCCTTCTTAGGCTATAGTAGTATATATTTAGTTAATTAAAAGAATTTTAATTACTTTAAAGTAGAGCTTCTACTAGTTACTAACTTATACTTATATAAAGTAGTAGATACTAAGGATAATAAAATAGTTCTTATAGCCTTAATCTCCTTAGGTTATCTAACCTAGCTCTTAATAAACTCGCGCTTTCCTAATATATAATTTATTCCCTATTCTAATATAACTTCCTATATCTAATAAAGTTTAATTCTAATTTAGTACTTAATAAGAGCTAATCTAATTACTTTATTAGCTTCTTATCAGATTTTAGCCTTCTTTTCCTTAATATATCCCTCTTTAGTTCTAGTAATAGATATAATATATCTATTATAATTCGAGCTACCTATAGACTTAAATAAGAAATCTTATATTAATCCTATAGTTCCTACTCTAGGGTTAACTTTAGGCTAGTTAAAGAGATTATTATTATTAAGGGTCTAAGGATAGTTAGCTCTATAGTAGGATAATTTAAATTTAATAGGGATCTTCTTAGAACTAGGACTATTACTAAGTAAAACTCTAACTAACTTAAATACTAATAGAGAGGTAGTTAGGTTATTATTCTTATTTAAGTGCTTATAGTTCTTAATTGAGTTAGTAGCCTTTAGAGGTTTAGTAATATTAGTATTATTATTGCCTACTATAAGTTTATTAGCTTACTTAAACGTCTCAGAGGAATAGCTAAATCTATATAATTAGTTAGCTTAGCAAAATTAGTTCCTAACTAGAAGGATTAATTATATATATGGAAATTAAACTAGCTAAATCTAGATTTAAGCTTTAATACTAAACTAGGAAACGTTAATATACGAGTTAGTAAACCTAGTTCTTATAAGAGTATGGCTATAGGCCTAAACTAGGAAAGGCTAGAATGCTAAAACGTAGGTATGCGTAGTTATATTAGACTATTGCTTAACCTTCTAAGTCTCTAGCTTATAGAGTTTTCTTAAGGGGGTATATATTTACTACTAATTTGCTGATATTTTGCTAATAGCGTTAGCTCTATATCCTATACCCGCTATTATTCCTTATAATTACCCCCCCCTCTAAAGCCTTAGTCCCTAAGGCGTACTAGTAGGGTAATACGGCTCTACGTCGTTATAGATATCGTTACTAACTATAGGGCGGCCTTTCTACGCCTTTATTACGTTATTTGCTCTTACCCTCTATGCTAGATCTAGGTAGTTATAGCAAATAACGTATTTTTATTTTCCTAGCGCGTTATAGGTATTCTTAAATTTTAATTATTACTATTACTTTTTAATTAGTTACTAATAGTTATATAACCGTTTAGTAGTATATAACTAGTAATTATTTTATCTTATTACTTAGTAACTTAAAATATAAAAGGGCGTCTTCTTTTTAAGGTCTCTAACCTAGTTAGAATTTCTCCTCTTTATAATCTTTTTTAATCTAGCTACCTCTCCTATTTTAGCGCCTATTTTATAAGCTTTTATTATAATTATTAAGTTATTTCCCTTCTCTCCTCTAACCTCGCTTATATCCCTCTCTAATATCTCGCTAATAGCTCTCTATAATATCTTATATTATATATATAGGCGTAGTTCTTATAAAATACCTCTATAATCCTAAGATCCTTTCTAGCGATCTTACTAGTAATACTAATAGTAGCTATCCTTACCTTAGCTATCTTTATAAAATATATTAGGATATCGTCTACCTTTACTATATATATAGCGAGTATATATAGAAGTACGTCTATTATAACTTTAATAAGAAGAAATATACTACTATAAGTCTCTACTAATTTACTAATAGGTTACTATATATTAATATTTTCTAGGTTCCTTAGGAGCTTTAAGGCGTAGCCTAGATAACTTAGAATATATTCTACTAGATCTAGATCTAATAGCGCGATAGCGTCCTAACCCCTCTTTATTATTACTATATTCTAGCTACGCTTAGTAACTATTTAGTAATATAGAAGTATATTACTAAGCTTATCTATAATCCTACTACTAGTAATAGTAGCTATAATATAGAGTAGCTTTAGCTCTAGGAGCTCGCCTCTATCTATAAGTACCTCGCGCTTAATATTCTAGTTTATATAGGCTATTACTTACTATTCCCTTGCTAATTATATCCCGCTAACTACTAGGTTTTAAGTTAGTACCCTTTATAATAGCGTTAATATTCTTTAGCACTTAAATACTACCTAGCTAGTATATATTTATAATAATAGTCCTATTAACTACCTCTATAACGAGATTAACTACTTACTTAATAACCCTTTAATAAAGCTAGTCCCTATGCGCGCCTATAAGTATAATATCGCCTTTTTCCCTAGGTTTTATAAGGAGCTCTAGGAAAATCTCGCTAAGTACGCTACTAATAATATCCCCTCCTGCTTTATTACTATTACTAGTACTCGCCCTATCTCCCGCGCCTCCTACCTTAATACTCCTACTAAGTATAGCTAAAGTAGTAGCGAAGAGTTAGTAAAGAAGACTAAGAGAGCTAAGATTACTATTACTATCTCTAGTAGTAATAGTTTTAGTAGCGAGTCGGGTAGTAGTACTAGTAGCGAGTCGGCTAGTAGTTAGCTTATAGGTAGTAATAGTAGCGATATTAATAGTACTAGTTTAGTAACTAGTTGCTATAGTAGTTATAGTAGTACTACTCGTAGTTATAGTAGTCGTAGTAGTCGCCCCTATAGCTATCCTAAGAAGTTAATAACTAATTAGATAGTTAGCTCTTTTCCCCCTTTTATAGGATAATACCCCTTTTCGCTATAGCCTTAGTAATAATTCGCTACTTAATTTAATTAATATTTTACTTCTAACTTAGTTTTATTCTATAGTCTTATAGTCTATAATTACTAACCTATTATAGTAGTTTTAGTAACTAATCGTCCTACTTCTTATAAGCCCTCCTATATTATTTATTAAACTTACGAATAGCCTCTTGCGTGTTTACTGAGTTCTCCGTGGGTTCCTATATATTATATTCTATAGGCTATCCTACCTACTTAACTAAGTATTATATATTATTACTAATACCTTGCTATATAACGATCTCTTTAACCTCCTATTCCTCTAGCTTATCCTCAAGCTCTAGGTATATAGGCGAGCTTTTGCTACTTACTTAGTAATTATCTTATAGTTCTAGTAAGGTAACTAAGAATATATTATATATCCTTTAGTACTATAATAGCAGATAAACTCTATAAGCTTATATACTAATTAGTTTTATAATAGCTACTTATATAAACCTAGGCGCTAGTTTTTTATTCTTAAACTAGAAGTTCTTTATTAATAGCCTAACGACTTATCCCTAATAATAGGTCTATTCCTTATACCTCGCGTTATAATACTTAGCTTACGCCTTAGTAGCTTTCTACTACTATTCCTAGGCTTTCTTATAAAGCTTTAAGATATATTTAATTCGCTCCCTTATACCCTATACTATAACCCTATTCGCAGGGGTTATATATTCTATATAATATAGGTAGTAGCTATATAGGGCCTCTATTAGTAAATAGCTAGTAGTATTATAGTAACTATTATTATATATAAACTTAGCCTCGGGTAGCTAGATAGCTTATTCTTATAGTAAGTTACTAATATATACTCGTAAGTACTTTTCTAATATCTAGTACGTCCTTTTGGATTACTTATTAGTCTAGGGGTAATATATAATAAAGAGGTAGCGCTTAATAGCCCTCTCTCTTATAAATTCCTCTTAAAATTAGCTAGTAAGGAGCTTATCTTAGTTACTAATAATACCCTCTAGGGTACTAAAATAGCACTTAACCTATTTATAAATAATCCGCGCTAGCTTAGTAGCTATTAGCTACTTTATTATTAGGATAAATATAGTAAACTTAGTTATCTAATATATAATAATAAGAACTATGTTATACTCCCCGCCTTTATACTAATAGCTTAGTAGTAGTCTAGTAATAAAGTCTATACTAATTTCCTAAAACGGGTATACTAATAGGGGTAGTAGGTATAACTTTCTATAGGGCTTATACCTTAGAACCCGGATCCCTTAGTATATATAGCACCCTATAATATAATTATATATATCTATAGCTAAGTTTAGCTAGTAGAACTTCCTTGAGATTAACTTAGTAGTCTTATTTGCCCCTATATAACCCGCCCTATAGTTATTATAGTATTAGCAAAGGATTTCAAGTCTTAGGGACCTCTCCTAGGGTATCTCTAACCTTCCCTTATAGAACAAGGTTCTATAGCTATTAATTATATAGCCCCTATAATTACTAGCTAGTCTATATACCCTCTCTAATTAGGTCTAGTAGTATAAGTCGTTAGCCTATAGTCTATAGATAAGACTTTCTATTGCTTTAGAGGGTTACTAATTATATACTATTTCGCCTATTATAAGCTCCTTTATAACTTAGCGTAGGATATACTACTATACTATAGTAACCCTAGCTCCGAGCGAGTCCTCTAGGTTAGTAACCTCTCGCTAAGCGTTCTCTACGTCTTCCCTTGCTCTTTAGTATTAGGTTATTATAGCTACTATAGTTATAATAATATTAGTATGCTATAGAGCGCTATGCTAACTAGAGACTAAGGCGTCTCCGCCCCTAGAGCTATCTATCTAAAAGGGGCGTTATTTTATACTAGCCCTTATAATATTAATAAATACTTTTAAGGTCTCTATATTACCTTATAGAGTAGTAATACTTATCTAGAGGTCTACTAGTAGGTTACTAACGAACCCTAGCTTCCTTACTAGGGTTAGGAGTATATTATTATATTTTACCTCCCCCTCTATATAATCTAGCCTCTTAGATAGCCTATTTACTAGGTTTATAACCCCTAACTTATACTCTAGGTTAAAGTTAAATACTAAGAGTTTATATATCTATCTAGCGAGCCTTCCCTAAAGGTCCTGCGCTAATATACTAATAACTCCCTTTAGCGCTTAGTAGTTTATTAGAACTATAAACTTTTTTAATATACTTTAAAAGTAGTAAGCCTAGTAGTCTAGGCTTTTAACTATAGTAAGAAGCTCTTATTAGCCTGCTCCCTAATACTACTTAGTATTACTAAGCTTCTATAAATAGTAAGTAACTAGTTACTACTAGCTATTAATATATTATAATAAGATATTAGATATAGCTTTTATAGAAGTATCTATTTTAACCCTTATTTCGTAGGTTAGGTCCTAATATTAGAGAATAGTTACTAAGTAGAAGGCAGCTTAGAGCTATTTAAAGGCCTATTAGGCCTCTTCTAGCTAGTAAAATTCGCTTCCCTTCTTACTATTCTTACTACCCTTTAGTAGGGATATTATAGGGGCTATAATACCTAAATAGCCTATAATAAACTTATAGTAGAAGTTATAGAATCCTAGGAAGACTTAGATCTCCTAGTAGGTCTTAGGCGGCTTTTATTTAGTAATAGCTCGGACGTAGGTTTAGTCTATTAATATACCTTTAAGCGTAATAATATACCCTAGGAACTCTACTTATTATTAGTAGAAACTATACTTATTAAGCTTAGTATATAGCGCTTACTAGCAAAGCCTATAGAATACTTAGTAAAGGTCCTTTATATACTACTCTCTTATCTTAGAGTAAATTATAATATTATCTATATAAGTAATATAATAGGTATCTAATAGCTTAGCGAGCGCTTAGTAAATATATACCTAGAATATCGCTAGGGCGTTCATAAGTCTAAATAATATAATAATATATTTAAAGTACTTATAATAAGTCCTAAAAGCTATCTTCTAGCAGTCTTCTAGCTTAATATAGATATAGTAGTATATATCTCGAAGGTTAATCTTTAAGATCTATTTCGCTCCCTAAAGCCTATCTAATAGCTTACTAATAAGGGGAAGTAGATATTAGTTCTTTAGTATTACCTTATTAAGGCCTTAATAATCTATATAAAGGCATAAGGATCTATCCTTCTTAGGTATAAAGAGAATAGGGGCGCCCGCTTTACTTATTAAGGGTTAAATCTACCCTATTACTTAGTTATTAGTAATATATTAGCAGAGCTCCTCTAGCTAGTGCTTATTTAGCGGGTAGATAGGCCTATATAGAGGTTTCTTCTTTTTAACTAAGTTAATAGTATATTCTATACCCTCTAGGGCTAGGTATTCCTTTGCTAACTACTCGTTAAACGTCGCCTATTTACTAAGTAGCTCTAGTAGTAATTCTACTTCGCCCTCTAAGGTATCCTCTTCGCCTAGGGCTTCTATTAGTAGCTTATAGGGGGTAATATTCCTTAAAATATATATAATATAGGCCTTCTAGCTATTCTCTATAATCTCCTATATAAATACTAATAGCTTAGTAATACTAAGGCGTTTATATCCCTAGGTATTTATCTAGGTATTAATTATAATACCCTCCTTACCTATAGAGTATTATAATAGGAGGAGGTCCCTTACCCCTTTAGGGTAGGGAGCCTTAGCGAATAGTTACTATATCTTCCTTAGTTATCCCCTCGAGTTAATAAGGAAAAATATTAACTAATACGTATTTTAGCCTATTATAGAGGACCTATTAAACCCTTTTAATATAAGGGCGCGCGCTACTACGGGTTATAGTTATAGGGACTTTACTACTTAACTACTGATAATATTAACTTATAAATAGGAGTCTATATCTACTACTACTTCTTATTTAGTAATATTCTAGAGAATAATCGCCTATCCTTTTATAGTATCTCCCTTTAGGAAAGTATCTAGTTTTAATATAAGCGCAGGGGTTATTAGTATAATCCCCTAGCTTACTCTTTTTCTAATAGGTCGAGGTCCTTAACCTCCCTTATTAATTAGATTATATTAACCCTTACCTTATTAGTAAACGCTTAGTATCTTATTAGCGTTTTATTTATACTTTATTATTTATCTAGGTAGTCTACCCTCTTATACCCCTTCTTCTTATAGCTAAAGTATACTAAGGGGTCGGATATTATAGGTTATATACTAGGGCTAAATATAGGCTAGCTCTAGTCGGGTCCCTGCGTTATAGCGCTAGCTAATTAGTAAGGTATTAGGCTCTAAGAACCTCGCATAGTCCTATAACTAGAGCCCTGCTAGCCTACCTTTTAGCTTACCCTTATTATAGGGGGTACCCTTAGTATATACTCCTTGCTTATATACCGCTTCCTGCTTTCGCTCCGCAGGGCCTCGCTGCCTTATTAGTAATATATCTCCTATAAGCATTCCGCTTCTATAGCGATGTCTCTTAGTCTCTATATTTTGACTTTCTAATACTTAAGCTCCCTATATTGAGCTCGGAATTACGCCGCAGCCCCTTCGCAAAAAGACTATAATAAATTCACCTAGTTCGCAGGTATAATTCGGGAAACACTATATAGGTATTTTAACCTATACCCTCTACTAGTTAAGGAAAATAATATAGGAACCCTATATATTCCTACTACTTATAAGCAAACCCTCTAAATATTACTATATAAAGTCAGACGCGCGCCGCACTAGGGCTAATTATATTAGAGCTAAACGGGCTACTAAGGCTCTTATAGCCTAGAAAAGCTACTATATAAGATAACTCCTTAACCCAAAAGGTCGACCTTCTAGCAAGGTATTACGAACGCTATTATATAAGAGGTAACTCCTTAACTAAAGAGGTCTTTCCTAAGAGGTTCTTATAGCTAGAAGTATAAGAAGCTTTACTACTATAAGCAGGGCCTTATACCTCTCCCTCTTCCTTATCCTTATCTAACTTATAATAAATCCTTAATTATATTAATACTAGACCCTATATATAAATACGCTAAGCCTGAGCGAGATATACCCTTTAATATAAATAATATAGAGGGGATTACTAGAGAGTTTAGCCTCGATATAATTAATAAAACCCGCTCCTTTATTAACTACTCCGCTATATATAGAGAGCGTATTATTAATATAGCCCTTAAGAGGGCTTACCTTAATACCCCTATAGGGGACTCTATAAGGTGCAATAGTATTAGAGCTAAGTAAGTAAACTTAGTAATAGAAGTTTAGCAGGTCGTTATATACCCTATAGAGTAGCCCTTCTTCGAGCAGGCCCTCTATATTACTAAGGTAGAGGCGGCCTAGGCGGCGAACGTCGGTAAGTATAGCTTACGCCGAATAGAGAGAGCGTTACTAATAATAGCATAGTTCTAGCGGACGAAGCGGTAATAGAGGCGGTATTTAATAGCGGCGCGGGTAGTGCGCGAGAGGAAAAGTCGATAGTTTCGTAGTCTATTGAATAATTAAAAACTATATTATTATCGATATGAAGTTAAAGATCGTGAGGCTATCTAGTATAACGGGCACGTATAAGTATAGCTATAGTTAGGAGAGGATTATATAACCGAAGGCTATGTATTATTAGGAGGCGCGGAGTTAGAAGGTCTGTTGCACTTAAGCAGGTAAAATCACTATGCAGTGGCTAGAGGCCAAGCTCCCTATATAGAAAGGGGGCTAGTTAGAAGTATAGCATATAGGCCTTAGCCTTGCTATCTTCTATACTAACTATACCTAAGTTCTAGTATATTACTAACTATTTAGCGAAGAACTATATTAGTAACTATATCTCCCTCTACCTTATTATATCTAGCTTCTTATAGTACCTCCGCTCTTAAAGCTCTAGATTAATATATTATTAGTAAATAAATACTATAAAGTTAGCTTAGGCTAGGTCTCCCTCTAGCCTAGCTTTATAATATTATTACTAGGTCTATAGGGATAGGCTTATCTTTATAAGTACCTATTAAATCTACTACTCTAGCGTGCTACTAGCATATAGTTAGTATCTATCTTTAACTACTTAGATCTAGTTACTAACCTAGTTTATAATAAAGTCCTCGCTTATAGTATAGTAATTATATATAGGGGGTTTCTTATATTCTCTCTATAGCTACCTCGTTCCTAGATAGTTAGTAAGCTCCTATAGTAAGGTAGTAGTTTATTCCTTATACCTCTATTACTATAGATATATCTACCCTATAAGGCTCTCCTATTATCTCTATAGTAATCTTATTACTTAGGTAAGGATACCTAAGACGCTAGCTTCTTAGGGGGTCTTAGGCGGGGTGCCCTATTAGCTACTACTCGCTATTTATTTGCTAAGTGAAAGTCGCTCTACTAGTTCTAGCGTTACCCGAGACCTAGCTTACCCCCTTAGAGTAGCCTCTCCTGCTATATTATTACTAGGATTATCTAACCCCCTAGCGCGGCGTCTATGCTATATTCCCTATATCTTAGGGCTTAGCGAGCGACCTATATTATATTAGCTAAGGCCCTATTAGTTATATTCTATATACCTAGCCTGGAGTTTATTATTAGTTAAACTCTATTACTAATTTATCTATTACTAATATATCGGCATACTATCGCTAGTTTATTTTAGATATTCTAACTAGCGCTAGTTTCTTAAATTAAGGTAGAAGTAATAGAGTTATAAGAGTATAGCTATAAGCCTAAACTAGGAAAGGCTAGAATACTAAAACGTAGGTATACGTAGTTATATTAGACTATTACTTAACCTTCTAAGTCTCTAGCTTATAGAGTTTTCTTAAGGGGGTATATATTTACTACTAATTCGCTAATATTTTGCTAATAGCGTTGGCTCTGCATCCTGCACCCGCTATTGTTCCTTATAGTTCTTTATTAATTATTATAATAGGAATAGAAACTACTCCTAGTTATCTAATAGTTAGATTACGCTAAGGCTATAGTTTATTATTACCCTTAGGCTCGCTAGGTATAGTTAACTTATTACTAGCGATCTCTCTACTAGGCTTATTAATAATAGTTAGGTTTATAGAACTAATAATAGGAGGAGCTAGTATCGCTATAGTAGTTTCTTTAGGAATTTAATTATAATTCGTTATCTTTAGCTTCGTAATATCCTTCTTAAGAGCTAGAGAACGAATAAATATTCCTTTAGTTCTAGCACGTAGACTCTAGTATCTAATATAATAGAGCTTTATAGTATAAATACCTATCATAGCTAAATTAGTAATAGTAACGTCTTCTTAGAGGTAATGTATAATTATAGTTATTATACTTAGTATATCTCTTAAATCCTTCTACCCCCTAAATAGGTAATCCTATTAGTTATTGAAGGCGACGATACGTACTATAAACGCCTATAATATAGTCTTATTAACTAGTTCTCTACTATATAGGATTAACCCCCTGATCTTTTAATAATTTAGGTTACTAGAGATACTAATAGTAGTCTTAGAAATAAGTTTCTTAGCCTAAGATTTAAGATCGATCTTTATACCTTTAGTAAAGATATATTCTACTATCTTTTTAGAATAAATAAGGTTACTTAATTAGATTAATATAGCCCTTATAGCTTTATAAGCTTATTCTAGTATATTCTTAGCTAGTTCCTCGTTTAAATCGGTATTATTATTTAGTATAGAGGATTCGTTATTAACTAAGTTATCTTATATATATAGCGCTAAGCTATTATCTTTCTTCTAGGTAATATATTACTTTACTTACTAGCTACTATTCTTAGAACCCCGTGTTTTAATACTAGGATAATTTCGTTCTATCTACCTTCTAGTAGTACTTATTAATATTAGAGAATAGTAATATATAAGGTAGGGGTTATCCTTAAAGATATTAACTCTATTAGAAGGGTTATTACTTATACTTATTAATATTTTAATAGGATTTATTAAGTATAGTAGGATTACCCTTAATTTAATTAAGAGATTTATAACTACTAATTATAATTATATCTTCGAATTAAAATAAATATAATAAGGTTAGGGATCTCGTTCGTTACTAGGAATTTACTATATTAAGCGTTAATATAGTATTACTATACTAATAATAAGGGATATTAAGGGGAGAACCCGGGCGGGAAGGTAAGAGAAGTAAAAAAGTTATTATAAGAGGGATAAATTTAATTAATTATCCTAAAAGGGAAAATTCTTTTTATACGCTAAATCCTTTAATAAATAAATAAAAGGAACCCTCCCCTTAATCGAATTAGGTAAGAGCGCTTCTTATGGAAGGAGTTTTTAATAAAGAAAGTATAACTTATTTAACCTTAATAACCCTAAAGACCTATTCGTTACTACCTTAATAGTTATAAGAATAGTAATATTAAATTAGTATTTAACTATAGATATCCCTTTTATAGGGAAAATACCTTTAACTAGTCCTAATATTAATTATAAGGTATAATAGTTCTATCTAGTTATTCTAACTAGTATATAACTTAACTAACTTAATATTAAATAGTAAATAGGCCTCTCTAATAAGGTTTAAACTTTAGGGGCTTCCTATCTTAAGCTAATATAACTAGATTACTATATTTAATTAGGATTATTTATTATTATTCGTGCTTAGCTAATCTAGCGGCGTTCTATATATCTTATATACTTATTACTACTCTTCTCTTATAATCTATTCTAATTATATAGATAACTACTATATTAGCTAGCACCTCTGGTTAGGGAATATTATTATAGATTTATAGTTTAATAGCTAAACCTATTATCTCTTATCCTATTAGGATCTCTATTAGTCAGTATCCTACGGTTAGTATCTAACGTCTATTAATATCCCTAAGTATCTCTATATAATATAGATCCTAGTCCTCTAGGGGGAATTTCCCGCTTATAATCCGCTTTATAATAAGGCTAATAACTAATTAGATATAGGTTTTAATTATCCCTACTAATTTATAAGACTTAGCTAGGGCTAATATATCTTTAGCTTAATAGGCTTTTATTACGGTTTTAAATTTAATAGATATAAATACTCCTCTAGTATCTAAGTAGATAACTTAAGGTAATAGGCTAATAGAGTCTATCTATACTTCTAACTAAGGGATCGCTTCCCTAGCTATAGCTATCTTTATAAGTTAACTCTAATAGAATCGGCTTAAGTAGTCGATCTAAATTAGTAGGTATACGTAGCCTCATGCTAATATAAGTAATACGCCTAAGTAGTTAATCCTAATAACTTATAATAGCTCTAAGATCAATATAGTTTAGTCTAGATATAGTAGTTTTCGTAGTTTAATACTAATATAAGGCTAATATCTATTTATATAGTTAATAATATTAGTTAATATCTCTAGCTAGAATACTTTGCTTACTAGCTAATAGCGTATTATACTTAGCCTATAATAGCTAGCCTTATCGTAGGCTTCCTTATATATATTAGTAACCTCTAAATAGATAAGGTATCTATATTAAATACCTTAGTATAAGTTATATAGAGTTCTATTTAAGATTAAGTAAGATTAGTACTAATTCGCTAAGTATTAAGTTTAGTAATTATTAACCTTATATCTACCTAATAGGAATTCGTAGATATCGCTATACTATAAGTTATCCCTCTACTTTTTTATACTATTATTACCTTAGGCTATATAGATATTTAGACTTAAGGTTATATCTTAAGCGTCTAACTAATAACTACGTCTAACTATAAGTTCTAATAATCCTGCTTTAGTAGTCGCTAGGCGCTTTATTAGCGCTATAATAGGGTTATTTAACTTCCCTTCCCTAGTATCTATTCCCCTGCGATATATAAGCAAGGACTCTACTACTTTATTTAATTATTCTTAATCTAGCCTATCTTTTAGAGCGGTTTTTAGTAGTTCTTTATAAACCCTAGTTCTATCCTTCTATACTTAAGAACTATCTTCTAATTTAGTCCTAAATACTTCTAAGTTATTATTATTATAATTATAGGATAGGAAAATCGTTCTAGATAGCGCGTTAGTAGCTATATTCTATTAACCCTAGATATATTCGATCTTAATATTTAATATTCTTAGTTCTAATACCTAGTGCGTATAAATTCTATTATAGTAAGTAGATATTAAAAACTAGGTAATGGGTTTATAGTTAGTATAAATAGTTAATAGCTTCTCTGTTTAAAGAAAATAGGAGTATTATTAATAAAATTCTATAATTACTAGCAGCTCGCGCTTATAGGTTCTATAGTTATACTAGGTCTTTATAAGTAGAAACGAATTATATAGGATTAGGACTTACCTAGCTATCTAGTTCTATAAGATCACGCAACCCCCTGCGTACTTTAATATATCTAAATATAACTATTAAGTTCGGAATTACGCCGCAGCCCCTTTGTAAAAAGACTATAATAAATTCACCTAGTTCGTAAGTATAATTTAGGAAATACTATACAAGTATTTTAACTTATACCCTCTACTAGTTAAGGAAAATAATATAGGAACCCTATATATTCCTACTACTTATAAGTAAATCCTCTAAATATTATAAAGTCGGATGCGCGCTATACCGGGGCTAATTATATTAGAGCCGAACGGGCTATTAAGGCTCTTATAGCAAAGCCACTATATAAGATAACTCCTTAACTTAAAAGGTTAACCTTCTAGTAAGGTGCTAAAAGTACTACGAAAGCCACTATATAAGATAACTCCTTAACCTAAAAAGTTAACCTTTTAGTAAGGTATTATGAATATTACTATATAAGAGGTAACTTCTTAACTAAAGAGGTCTTTCCTAAGAGGTTCTTATAGCTAGAAGTATAAGAAGCTCTATAAGTAAGCCCTTATACCTCTCCCTCTTCCTTATCCTTATCCCTTAATTATATTAATACTAAACCCTATATATAAATATACTAAACTTAAGCGAGATATACCCTTTAATATAAATAATATAGAGGGGATTACTAGAGAGTTTAGCCTTAATATAATTAATTAAACCCGCTCTTTTATTAACTACTCCGCTATATATAGAGAGTATATTATTAATATAGCCCTTAAGAGAGCTTACCTTAATACCCCTATATGGCACTCTATAAGGCGTAATAGTATTAGAGCTAAGTAAGTAAACTTAGTAGTAGAAGTTTAATAGGTTATTATATACCTTATAGAGTAGCCCTTCTTTAAGCAGGTCCTCTATATTACTAAGGTAGAGGTAGCCTAGGCAGCCTAGGCTTATTAGGGAAACGTCGGTAAGTATAGCTTATGCCGAATAGAGAGAGCGTTACTAACGATAGTATAGTAAAGATAGTAATAACTTCTAGTAGATAAAGCGGTAATAGAGGTAGTATTAGTAGCGTAGGTAGTGCGCGAGAGAATAAGTCGATAGTTTCGTAGTTTAAATAATTAAAAACCACGTTATTATCGATATAAAGTTAAAGATTATAAGGCTATCTAGTAGGGTATATATAAGTATAGCTATAGTTAGGAAAGTTATAATCACGTGAATAAAGGCTATATATTATTAGGAGGCGCGGAGTTAGAAGGTCTATTGCACTTAAGTAGGTAAAATCACTATATAGTGGCTAGAGGCCCGAAATATAACTATACTAGTTAGCTAACGTCTAGGCTATATAATCTAACAGCCCCTGCTATAAGTCCTTTTATTAGTTAGAAAGATAGGGCTTTTAAGCATCCCTATTTCTATAGAACAGTACTAGTTAGCTAATATAAAGAGCGAGCTACCTTAGTATAGTTCTTTATCTACTATCTATGGGGCCTAGTTATAGTAATAAATACCCTTATGCTAGTCTAGTTAGTAGGTACTAGCTATTCCTAGATCTTAGTAATACGGTTAGGCTTAATAAATATAGCGCCTCTAGCTTTATATACCTAACCTATAGTAATAACCGATCTTATTCCTAGGCTAATTTTCTTTCTTAATAGTTAGACTTATACCTATATAAACCGAGGTAATAGGTATTACTTTATAAATATCTACTTATTATCCTAGTAATAGAACTTTATAGAAATATTATTAAAATAGATATCTATAGGGGCTATTTCGCTAGCCTTTATTAGGACTAATAAGAATAGTTTAGCCTTTAGTTCTAGAATAGGACCTAAAAAGATCCTCTTAAATTTAGTTATTTAGTAAGCTAACGCCTTTACGCCTTATTATATTCTAGTTAGCTATAATTATAAGTATTCTAGTATATTAAATATATAAATATATTTATAGTCTAGATAAATAGGGATAGACTAGTAGGCGTACTTTAAGTCCTAAGATAAATAAGACCTAATGCAAGGATCTAATAGGTCCTTATAGATCTCGCGAAGTAATAGGATTAGTAATATTAGAATCTACGTATTAATATTTTAATAATTAATAGTAAAATAGTATTTACCCTAAGGATTATTATTCTTTTATATTGAAACGGGTTGCGTACCTTATTCTAACGCTATATTATTAGCTACTACTATTAATTTATATAAACCTATATGTTATCCTTCCTAGACTAACTAATCTGTTTAGTATTTTTTAATATAGTTCTAACGCTTCCTCTAACTCTAGTTCTATAGCTTCGCCCCTTTATTTTAGCAAGGGATATACTTATATAGGTCTATAGTAAGGAAGTTATCTAGGAAACTAGAGAATAGGATATAATAGGTAAAAATTACCTATTTAATCTTATTTACTACGCCCCCTAGTATATTTAGGCCTAATTATATTAGTTCTTTATCCTACTACTTATTAACTTCTATTATTAGGGTTATATAGTTAATCTATAGTCGCTTAATACGTTATTTAATTAGGAATATTATCTTTGCTAGCTGAGTGGGGTATTGAGGAGGAGCCTTAGTAAGTTATAATAATATATTACTAGAATCTATATTCTTAATTATAGAACTTAATACTTAAAATAATTAATACTCTTCTTAGATACTCTCGGACTTTATTAATTAAGGGGCGTGCTATATTAACTAAGCCGTATTAGTATTCTATATATATATGAATCCGAGTCTAAAATCTATACCTAGTTTACTAACTAATAATAATAAACTTCCCGCTTTATATTCTATAGCTAAGGAGGTTAAGGATACTAAGTTAGTTAGTTATTGAGTTTGGAATTACGCCGCAGCCCCTTCGCAAAAAGACTATAACAAATTCACCTAGTTTGTAGGTATAATTCAGGAAATATTATATAGGTATTTTAACCTATACCCTCTACTAGTTAAAAAAATAATATAAGAACCCTATATATTCCCACTACTCGCAAGCAAACCCTCTAAAAATTACTACGCAAAGTCGGACGCGCGCCGCACCGGGGCCGATTACATCGGAGCCGAACGGGCCACTGAGGCTCTCGTTAGTTAGTTATATTTTAATAACTTACCTAGGTTAGTATTAATATTTTAGTTTTCTAAATCCGAATTAGCCTCGCTTAAAATATCTATATTATTAGTAGAATCGTTAGAATTAGAATTAACCTCTTTTATAATATTTAGGAGTTAGTTTTATCCTAATAAGTTAGTATTATTAGTTATAGGGGCGAGAATTAACTTCTATTTTACTAATATTTATATTTAGGGGCTTAAGATCTTGCTAACGAGTTCCCTATAGCGGGCGTTACTAATCTATATTCTACTAGCCTAAGGGTTTATAATTACTTATATATTATATAACTAAGGTATGGCCTCTAGCCACTGCATAGTGATTTTACCTGCTCAAGTGCAACAGACCTTCTAACTCCGCGCCTCCTAATAATATATAGCCTTCGGTTACGTGATCTTACCGACTACCTTTCCTAACTATAGCCGCACTTATACGTGCCTATTATACTAGATAGCCTTACGATCTTTAACTTTATATTAATAATAACGTGGTTTTTAATTATTTAAACTACGAAACTATTAACTTTTCCTCTCGTATACTACCCGCGCTACTAATACCGCCTCTATTACCGCTTTACCCGCTAGAAGTTATTACTATCTTTACTATACTATTATTAGTAACGCTCTCTCTATATTATAGTTAGCGCAAGCCGTACTTACTAACGTTCCCCTAAGGGGCCTAGGCTACCTCTGCCTTAATAGTGCGGAGGACCTACTTAAAGAAGGGCTACTCTATAGGGTATATAATAACCTGCCTAGCTTCTACTACTAAGTCTACTTACTTAGCTATAATATAATAGCTAGTATCCCCTCTAGGGGTATTAATAAGAGCCCTCTTAAGGGCTATATTAATAATACGCTCTCTATATATAATAGAGTAGTTAAAAAAGGAGCGGGTTTTATTAATTATATTAATACTAAACTCTCTAGCGAGCTCTTATATATTATTAGTATTAAAGGGCATGCCTCGCGCAGGCTTAGCGTTTTTATATATAAGGTCTAGTATTAATATAGTTAAGGATTTATTATAAGTTAGATAAGGATAAGGAAGAGGGAGAGGTATAAAGCCCTACTTATAGTAGTAGAGCTTCTTATACTTCTAGCTATAAGAACCTCTTAAGAAAGACCTCTTTAGTTAAGGAGTTACCTCTTATATAGTAGTATTTGCAGCACCTTACTAGAAGGTCGACCTTTTAGGTTAAGGAGTTATCTTATATAGTAGCTTTTATAGTACCTTTAGTACCTTACTCGAAGGTTAACCTTTTAGGTTAAGGAGTTATCTTATATAGTAGCTTTCGCCTTACTAGAAGGTTTAGCGAGGGCGTTTCTAGGCCACGAGAGCCTTAGTAGCCCGTTTAGCTCTAATATAATTAGCCCTAGTGCGGCGCGCGTCCGACTCTATAATATTTAGAGGGTTTGCTTACGAGTAGTAGGAACGTATAGGGTTCCTATATTATTTTCCTTAATTAGTAGAGGGTATAGGTTAAAATACCTATATAGTATTTCCCAAATTATACCTGCGAACTAGGTGAATTTGTTATAGTCTTTTTGCGAAGGGGCTGCGGCGTAATTCCGAGCTTAATAACTAAGGTATACCTAATAATAATAGAACGGATTAATTAGAGTCTCCCGGATAAATATACGCCTAGATTTCGCGCTTAATACTATAGGTTACTACCTTAATAGCTACGAAGTAGGTTATATTATATATGGAACTACTAGTAGCTCCTATACGTAATCCTTTAAAACTAATACTAGCGAGCAGATATTAAGTAAACCTGTATTCCTTAACGAGTCTAGGGGAGATAATATTTATCTTAGAACGTTAGTCGGCTTATATAGCTCTTATTAGCAAATAGCGATAAGTAGTAGGTATTAATAATATATATTCTAGCTAGAATAAGCAGGTTACTTCGTAATTCTTTAGGAATAGTTAAATATTTACTCGTAGGTTATTAGTTATCTTTATAATACTAGACTTCGTAGTTATTATTATAATAGCTATATTAGAATTAGTAATAACCTTCTCTTTTCCCTTTATATAATTAGGCTTACGTATAACTACCCGCTAGGATAGAGATTATAATATCTTTAAAAACTCAGGACTAAGTTATATTAAGTTAACTAGTAAAATCTTAAACTAAATATTAGTAGCTAACTATTAAATATTAATAAGGGGCCTGCCCTCGTAGGCTATAATAGTAGTTAACTTAGTTCGTTAGGGTAGCTTCTATTTTTTAATAAGGTCGGGGCCCTCTATCTTAGTATCTATAATATCATTAATCCCAATATATTCCTATAAATTAGATCTAGGAATTCTTATAACTCTAGCCTATTATATAGCCTTTTCCTTAGTTAGTTTAGTTACTTTTATAACTTATTAGATAGGCCTCTGGCCACTGCATAGTGATTTTACCTGCTTAAGTGCAACAGACCTTCTAACTCCGCGCCTCCTAATAATATATAGCCTTTAGTTACGTGATCCTTTCCTAACTATAGCTATACTTATACGTGCCTATAGCCTTACGATCTTTAACTTTATATTAATAATAACGTGGTTTTTAATTATTTAAACTATAAAACCATCGACTTTTCCTCTCGCATACTACCCGTGCTACTAATACTACCTCTATTACTACTTCGTCCGCTAGAAGTCGTTACTATCTTTACTATGCTATTATTAGTAACGCTCTCTCTATATTAAAGTAGTCGGCGTAAGCTATACTTATTAATATTTAAGCCCTAAGGGGCCTAGGCTACCTCTATCCTAATAGTACAGAGGACCTACTTAAAGAAGGGCTACTCTATAGGGTATATAATAATAACCTACCTAGCTTCTATTACTAAGTCTACTTACTTAGCTATAATATAATAGCGAGTATCCCCTCTAGGGGTATTAATAAGAGCCCTCTTAAGGGCTATACTAATAATATACTCTCTATATATAATAGAGTAATTAAAAAGGAGCGGGTTTTATTAATTATATTAATAATAAACTCTCTAGCGAGCTCTCGCGCGTTATTAGTATTAAAAGGTATACCTCGCGCAAGCTTAGCGTTTTTATATATAGGGTATAGTACTAATATAGTTAAGGATTTATTATAGGTTAGATAAGGATAAGGAAGAGGGAGAGGTATAAGGCCCTGCTTATAGTAGCAGAGCTTCTTATACTTCTAGCTATAAGAACCTCTTAGGAAAGACCTCTTTAGTTAAGGAGTTACCTCTTATATAATAGCGTTTATAATACCTTTAGTACCTTACTAGAAGGTCGACCTTTTAGGTTAAGGAGTTATCTTATATAGTAGCTTTTACTTTTAGTACCTTGCTAGAAGGTCGACCTTTTGGGTTAAGGAGTTATCTTATATAATAGCTTTTCTAGGCTATAAGAGCCTTAGTAGCCCGTTTAGCTCTAATATAATTAGCCCTAGTATAGCGCGCGTCCGACTTTATTATATTTAGAGGGTTTACTTATGAGTAATAAGAATATATAAGGTTCCTATATTATTTTCCTTAACTAGTAGAGGGTATAGGTTAAAATACCTATATAGTATTTCCCGAATTATACTTACGAACTAGGTGAATTTATTATAGTCTTTTTATAAAGGGGCTGCGGCGTAATTCCGAACTTAATAGTTTTAAACTATTTATATATAAATTAGTAGACTTCTTCTAATCTAGTAATTTAGGGAGATTATTATCTTTTTAGCTAAAGTTAATTCCTATATCATATCCTCCCTAATAAGCTCTATAGTTCTAGGGCTAGTAGGGTTATTACTAGTTCTAAGAGTAATTAGCGTTATTATATAAGTTATAGGGAGGGGGTCTAGGATTATTATATCCTTACTACTAATTGCTATTAGGTAGCTATTAATAGCTTTATCTATAATTCCTACTATATAAGTACGATTAATATCTACTATATCTATAAGTAGGAACTACTAGAGGGTTATAAGGTAGGATATATATGTATAGGACTATTATAACTAGATACGTAGAATAGTAACTACTATAGTTAGCTTATATTAGATAATTTAAATATATTGAGTTCGGAATTACGCCGCAGCCCCTTTATAAAAAGACTATAATAAATTCACCTAGTTCGTAAGTATAATTCGGGAAACACTATATAGGTATTTTAACCTATACCCTCTACTAGTTAAGGAAAATAATATAGGAACCCTATATATTCCTATTACTCGCAAGCAAACCCTCGTATAAAGTCGGATGCGCGCCGCACTAGGGCTAATTATATTAGAGCCGAACGGGGCACTAAGGCTCTCGTAGTAACGCCCTCGCTAAACCTTCTAGCAAGGTGCTGCGAACGCTACTATACGAGAGGTAACTCCTTAACTAAAGAGGTCTTTCCTAAGAGGTTCTTATAGCTAGAAGTATAAGAAGCTCTACTACGAGCAGGGCCTTATACCTCTCCCTCTTTCTTATCTTTATCCCTTAACTATATTATACTAAACCTTATATATAAATACGCTAAGCCTAAGCGAGGTATACCTTTTAATATAAATAATATAAAAGGGGTTATTAGAGAGTTTAGCCTTAATATAATTAATAAAACCCGCTCTTTTATTAACTACTCCGCTATATATAGAGAGTATATTATTAATATAGCCCTTAAGAGGGCTTACCTTAATACCCCTCTAAGGGACTTTATAAGGTATAATAGTATTAGAGCTAAGTAAGTAAACTTAGTAGTAGAAGTTTAGTAGGTTATTATATACCCTATAGAGTAGCCCTTCTTCGAGCAGGTCCTCTATATTACTAAGGTAGAGGTAGCCTAGGTAGCCTAGGCCTATTAGGGCTTCTAAGTTATAAGCTAATATAGAATACTTATTATAGTAAAGTAACTTATGAACGTTAGTAAGTATGGCTTGCGCCGACTGCTTTGACATAGAGAGAGCGTTGCTAACGACGGCATAGCTGCTGCGAAGGCGTTAGCTAACCCGATCGAACAAGAGGACTGCTAGCGGACGAAGTAGTAATAGAGGTAGTATTAGCAGCGCGGGTAGTACGCGAGAGGAAAAGTCGATAGTTTTATAGTTTAAATAATTAAAAACTACGTTATTATTAATATAAAGTTAAAGATTATAAGGCTATAGGTATATATAAGTATAGCTATAGTAAGGAAAGTTATAATCACGTGACCAAAGGCTGTATATTATTAGGAGGCGCGGAGTTAGAAGGTCTGTTGCACTTAAGCAGGTAAAATCACTATGCAGTGGCCAGAGGCCATAATTTAAATATATATAAGCTAGCTATTAGGCTAAAATCTAGTCTATATCTTAGCTAGGGTTTTATTAAGCTACTAAGTCTTCTAAGATCTAAGAATAGAGTTATTTAGCTTCGTGTCGTTCTTTAGCCTCTCGTTCTTCTAATATCTAGCGGGTATCTTAGATAATATAATAAATAGACTTTAGACTACTTAATACTATAGCTAGTATACTTAATACCTACTAGTAAAGGTTAGTATCCTTTAATCCTTATATAAATTAGTAAATAATACTAATTAGAATAGTCTCCTTAGGTCTTATAAGCATTACTTAGTTACTTATATCCTTATAACTAGCTTAATATAAAAGGGATAGGGCTTGCTTATAATAGGCTAGTAAAGCCTCGTTATCTTTCTACTTTATTATATTATGATTATTACTATTAGTTTCTAGGTCTACTACTTAGGATAGGAATTATTCCTTTAGGGAGCTCTTAATAATAGCTAAATTAGAACGATTAGTAGCGTTATTAGAGGCTTTCTTAATAATATTAACTAAATATAGGATATTATTAAGGTATATTACTACTACTCCTTTATATTATATAATAATTATTCTAAGGACTAAAGAGACGGGAAGTCTTCTAGGTTTATACCTAACCTTCTCGAAATCCTACTTTAATTATATTAGCTATCTTAATACTACTATAGAACTATTAATACTATAAGTTAATATAGGAAGAGCGATATTAGTAGTCTTATTAGAGCGCCTATTATTAGGAGGAGTTATAAATAATATAGTAGTTAGGTTCTTAGTTATTTATTAATCTACCTTAGCTAAGCTATCCTTAAGATAGTAAGCCTTTAGTTATACTATTAGCTTATTTACGCTAGTATTAGGGTTAAATAGTTATCTAGAACTCCGATATAGCTATATAAATAAAGTTAAATACTACTTATAAGTATTTAGAAATTTATAAGATAGGAACAGTTACCTATTTATAAGTATATTAAACTATTCTCTAGTTATTATAGAAGATTTAGTTATAGTTAAAATACTAATCTATAGCGTAGTTAGTTTGCGTTAGTTATTTATAATATTAACTTCCTTTATATTAATTAGATAGCTAATAGCATTAGACCTCTCTAGAGTTACTAGTTTTAATATAAAACGTCTTATAATAATAGTTCGAGCTTAGTACTAGTTTCTATTAATACCTATAGGCTTATATAATTAGTTATTAATAAAGGGGGGGGGGTGTAAATAAATAAGGTTATATAGGGATAGGATATTATTAAAGATCTATATAAATAACGCTATAGCGACGCTTATAATAGCTTATTACTAAGTTATAATAGCTTAAAAACGTTATAATAAGGGTCTTTAGCCTCCTAAATACCTATAATATATAGAACTTAATAGATTTTAATAATACCTCGGAGTAGGAGCTAGAAGAAGCCTCTTAGTTAGGGTATATATAGTTATATATAAGTAGGGTTAATTCTTCTAAGTTCTGCTCTAATACTAAGCTAGGCTAAATATACCTAATATAAGCCTTTTATAATTATCTCCTAAAAACGGAATCTCCGATCCGTTGGTTCCTGCCACACACACATCATAATCATTGGAGCGTGCACGGAACTCTTTGCGCCGTACACGTGGAAATCTGTAAACCATCCGACTTTGTGCTGGAACTGAAGAACCTAAGGTAGGTAGGTACCTAGTGGAGTTGCTCCCAGCGACATCTTTACGCACGGGCCACTCTGAAAATGCAACTCCGTCCAACGAACCTGCTTGCCGGAGATAATGCTTGTTCGTTAACCTAATTACAGGGGACGGTTCACTGAATTAAGCGGCGTATCCCTTATCTCTAAGTTTAACCTCACTAACTAGCACCTCTGCTTGCCCGAGGCTCTATAATCATGATTCGAAACACCTTCACCTCACAATACAACGCAGCAGTTTGAGACACATAAAACTGCCGTCGGTCAAGAGGTCAGCTATACAATGCGATCTCTTTTGCACCCCTTTCTTTTTGGGGCATATGAGCTTTCTGGGTCCAGTTTAGCCCTCTTGTTTTACTTTTCTGCAAGCGGTGGTTCGTGCCGCACACCTTCACACCTTCACGTCACAACAGTTCAAAACGCATGTTTCTTTGAGATTCCTCCACGAATGCAATTCTCTACGCAATACAATGCGGAGACCCTGGGTTTTCCTCGCCGTACCTAGCTCTTCCTCCGTCACGTCGACATGTCCTCCGTCCCAATACTATATCGCAAACGCGAAGAAAACCGTAACCTACCCAGTACTACACTACCCGACTCGACACGAACGACTCTGCGCGAGAAATAGACCTTCGACACCGGCTGTCCCTCTAGCCTGGAGCCTTAGCATTCAGGTGTCGCTACAGCTCGACAGTGGTGACAACGCCTGTTTTGCAGGCCTGGCTTCTCCTTCTCCTCCTCGTGCCCGCCAAGTCAACCCGTCGTCAAGGAAGTCGCCTTCTACGCACATTCAAAGACCATCCACTTCCCCCAGCAATGCCGAATCCCAGCACACTCCGGCAACACTGGGGGGGACCATCGGCAAATGACGGCGCTTCCAGTTGTCCGCGATATCATATCAGCCAAGCTGCCGTTTATGAACACCACCCAGTTCACACGAAATCCCCAGGCCAGTGAAGGTATTTGCACCCTGGGTTCTCTGTGTCTTCCTTGTTGACCAAGCCCAGCAACTGCACAGTCTCAACGCTCGAAAGATCCGCTGTCTAGCTTCTGATCTGGTCCACGACCTCGGCGGATGTCTTCGATCCACTTCCTTCACTAACATCCTCCACGAGCGTCCTCCACAAACGTTTTCGAACAACAACAACACCCTCCTCAGCCGCGCTCGTCCACCGCGCCCGCCCGATGACCTTGTTCGCCGAGTCAATCCAACCAGCGCATCCAACAAGCGCATCCAACGTTCCTGTCCACGCCGTACACCACCACATCCCACTTCAGTTCATTGGTGACGACGTCGCCAGCTCGCACGCTCGACCACCGAGACCGGTACCAAAACATGCCGAACATCCCCGAGATACGCGTCGACGTTGCCGTCATCGGCTTCTGAGATTGCTGCTACAGGTCGGAGCTTAGGGCATGTGGCAGTGACCGCGAAGGATTGGCATTCTCCGCCCCGACGGCTCAAGATACCGTTACGATCACGAGACTTCGTCCCCAAACAGTTCAAAGCCTTGGCACTTGGGCATCGTCAGCAGTGTTCCCCATGTTCGGCAGGATGGCCTGGCAGCTTCAGGACATTGGCAGCAAGATGTTATCCTTGTGTTGCATTCATCCGGGCTGGGGTTTTCAAGCGCTATGGTGCGGGATTTTGACGATATCGAGGCCATTCGATCAATGCGGTCCGTGTACAATCAAGCAGCTCTCGGGAATTGCAGCATCTGGGCGTATCGCACCAGCACCGGGCCTCCACAAGACCAGGGTTTCGTAAGTTGACCCCATTGCAATGGAATCGCCGCCGCCTGCTAATACTGATGACGGAATGGCGCAGATTACAAAACACTGGACTCTATCCGACGCGTTTTTAGTTCTTTCGATCAGACTTAGAACACTTGGAGGCGGTCGATCTTGCAAACCCGACGGCGGAGGAGGTATGATCCGTACGGTTGGAATCCCCTTCGAGACACCCGATCGCGGTCCCCGTTGACGAAGCCGGGCAGCGGAGCTGCCGCCTCCCCATTTGACGAGCCTCTCGCCTTTCATCCGCTAGCCATCCTCCCACTAGTTGGAAGATCGCCTGGTGCCAGCCCCAGTGTCTGAGGCTGCGCACACCAGGTTTGTCTACGATGCCGCCGCCGCGCTCTTTGCCTCCAACCTGAGGGTTTTGGTGGACTGGTGATGGTGTGGTCCGGTCTTTGAATGCGAATTTCGGAAGGTGGGTGGCAGAGCTTGAGCTGCAGAAGTGGGAGAGATAGCACAAAGTCACAGACGAGGGGCGGCTCTTCCTCCTACCCCGCCCCCGCATCTGCCACCCACCCTCTGATAGCTCGATATATAACAGCCGATGATATTCCCGCCCATCGGGGTCCGCACGATCAAAGACTTCTGGGCGAGCAGCAGCTCGGTTAACAACAAACATCACCGCAATGTCGTTTCCTGGAGGCCCTCATATTCGTTCGGTCGCGGCGAACGCTCTCTAGGTGATCTGCGCTAACAACCAGAAGTACGAGAGATTGGCGACTCTGCGGTTTGTCGAGCATGACTATGGCTGCGCAGGCATATGGGCATACACCTCCACCACTGTCACAACTACAAGCGCAGCTCCTGCGACAATCTCCGTGCTTAGCGTAGGGATGGGGCAGGGACGGCGGAGTGACTCCTCAGGAGTCCACCTACGATCACTGCCCCCAGAACCGGCCCGACAAATTGTGCTTTCCTACACACGCCATCTTGACACCTTGTCTTCCCCTCGCTACCTCCTGCCTTCCGTCATCAATACTAGGGCAGGTGCCGGTATAAAGAGCAGAGTCGACATAACACTCCATCGTGTGGTTGAATTTCTGGCTATTTGAGTTTGAAGATTCGTCGCCTTCGTCGTCGTTAGGGTCGCTGGGGTCGCTCAGGTCGCTTGCGAGCAACCCGTGTTCATGGCCTCACCGACGGTCCCAAGAGCAAAGTCCGCAGACTTTGCCACCCGGTGCAACGTTCAACTCATTTGACGACCCCAGCGAAGCTCTTCCAGTGGCGCAGCAGCCGCGCCGGCAAAACGCCAGCCAATCCCGCTGTCGAAGCCCTTCTTCCAAGCCTACCAGACCCAGAACGCACGCAGTACCACGATACAGATTGCAAACGTCCCAGCGCCCCCAAGTGGCATGAAACACAAGAAGAAGCCTCCTAAGTGCCCCATCTACGAGAAAGACAAGTCCTCATGCCCCTGCCGGCACTGCGCAAGACACGAACATTTCTCTGTGCCCTCCAAATCAGCACGAAGAGTCTCTTTGCCCCAGCCAACATAGCTCAAGAAGTTCCTCGGCCTCCGAAAGGCATAGCGTGAGACGGATAGCCTCTGGCCTGTTCTCTCGGCCGGCGCCACAAAACCCTCCGCTTCTAATCAGCAGAGACGTCTCTGCTGATGTATGAGCCAGACCATCAACGATACGGGTGCAACTGGCGCGAAGACGAGACGAGATGTAGAATTCAGGCCAACGCCCTGTCGGCGGAGCTGGCCCTAGGAAGAACTCTGTCGCAAGGCTTGGTGCTCTCTATAAAACCGAATGCGCATGAATACGTGTTCAGGAACGTGGCCTGGAACTACGCCCTTAACAACTTATACCCCGCGCCCCATCCTCAAGGTCCATGCTTTCGCCCAAAGATTTCCATCGCAAGCCACCTCCCGACATAAGAACTCGCGTCATGTCTCCCTTCCTCATAGTTCCTCTTGCTTTGAATATCCCTTTAAACGTTTCCTTCCAGCCCTTCCACCCCGGAACTCCTTGATTAAGCCTCCTGTCTTGAGACGCCTCGTTCTTCCCTGCTCCAACAGTTTGCCAGGCTCACCATCGACAGGGTAATCGGCTGTGCAACTTTGCCACATTCTCTTAGGGAGCCGCATGGTTTCCAGATGCGGATGGTTTTGGTGCCGAAAGTCGCAAGTATTGATAGGGTGAGATGACTTGTTTGTGCATTGGAGGATGTTTACTACCGGCACCGATGTATTGTTCTTGCAATGGGGCATTTGAACGTTGATAGCCCTGGGCTCCTGAGACCCTGTGTCAACTATGAGGTACTGTCGGCTGCCTCAGCCATGACGGCCACACTCATTCCCTCCCGTATTTCGGGATGTAATTGGCAGATACATGTAGACACTGAACTTGGTAGACTTCCCTAGCACAGCGGCGCACATGACCTTGGATACACGCTACCTCGACCACGTCTCAGGAGTTCTACGAGGCATCAAGAGCGTGATGATTGTCGAATGCTTGACACAGCACCTTCATCTTCTTTAGACATGGTTGCCGTCACAGCCACAACATACGTCCCAGGTTCTCGTAAGACATTATTCTCCCGGTGGTGGACTAGAAGCATGTAATGGGAGAGGGTTATAACTGTGTTCTGTCGTGAGATAGAACAACACGCCTCCGGCATAGGAGTGAATGTTAGCATTACTTGGATCAGACTCGTTCAACCTAAAGCACCCGCCAAGAAGAATGCCATATCGAAATTGCTTCATCTACCGCCCTAGCTAGCCGGTATCATCGGACCATGGAGACATGGTGGGAAGGACCTGAGTCTTTTAGCAAGTATTATTAAGCTGATTCGATTGTCCCACTAACAAGCGTCTCCCAATCTCCGAAAGCGAGCGTATCAACGCCGTATTGTTTCCCAATGGCCACGACAGCCCATGGAAGTTCATGCAGGCTAGTCTGTCGACTACGAGCCAAGCGAAAGGCGAGTGCTGCATCTTACACGCTTGAAAATGGAAGTAAAGCCGGCCCAGCTCGAGAATCTTGAACCTCGCAGTCTATTGCTGTACACTTTTTCAAACTGTTTGGATGGGTGAACCGGCATTAATAGAATGAAACCCTGCAGGTGTGACCATGATATTCCAAACACGAGCTGATGGTTTCTGAAGGCGTGGCTGATAGGAAGGGTTAGAACCGAGTTCAAAGGCCGGAAACCAGCCCGAGCATTAATAAAGCCTCATAATTGTTCCAACTAGTCAACCCCAATCCCATATGCAACGGGTGGTCACCCTTATCGGAGTTCAAGTAGATCACGGCATCCCATCAAGGCCTTACTTCATTGGCCAACATTTGGCCAAGAGCAGGGACATCGAAGACCGTACGTCTGGCTCCACCTGGGTGGATAAGCTGATGGTTATATGGGCAGATAACTTTGGGGTCTTTATAAATGAATATTAGTTATGGCGTTGTTCTAGATAAGCAATTACTAGAGGTAACCTATATATCGCTTGACGCCTTTGTATCTTAGCTACGCCACTCTAACGTGATTCTCGCCACTTCTTTACACAAGTGAGGCAGGATCTGGGATATGTTCTGTGCAGTCCTTTCTAGAGGGAATGACGATTCCTGGCTGGGCTCGTCCAGGAAAGATGTTTCTATATAGAATCCTTAGCCCACGTTTTGAGCAGCAGTCATTGAGACTCAGACAGGATCAAGCCTCCCAGGGGGCACATGGTTATCCCAAGCTGCGATCAAAACTGCGATCAAATACAAACCAAGAGAAGCCTCTTTAAAACAGGAATGCTGAGTCTCGTGTGCAGTCCCCTATAGATTTGACATAGTGAAGACGGTATATCAATAGAGTCTGCAGCAGC
Organism: Colletotrichum ledebouriae; assembly: GCA_036785755.1. NCBI lineage: Eukaryota > Fungi > Ascomycota > Sordariomycetes > Glomerellales > Glomerellaceae > Colletotrichum > Colletotrichum ledebouriae. Next base: position 42,355 of record JAVHLU010000090.1, read on the forward strand.
GGTAAGTTTCCACTATAAATAGCACTCACTAAGGATTCGTCAAGGCTCAGGCCAGGTCGAAGAAAGCCTTGATTTTGCATGAGCTTCCAAGACAGCCACTAGGAAGGCGAATCGATATAAATGCCCCACCAAGACCATAGGAAGGGTCAAGAAGGCCCTACAAGTCCAGCAAGGTTCAGATTTAAGGCAAGTGACATCACTAAACTTATTCCTTCTCTTCTCTAGACCTAAATCCATTATAGTTACTTAGAGAGGGGACATGCTAATAAGATACAGCAGCCGTACGGCAGACTAGTCATGGACGGCCATTAGAGGAGTTGCCCATTTCTCATGGACGACCCAGACTTCTTTGACCTTTATAAAGCCTATTGTTGGCTGGCACTATGTTTATCAGCAGGTTAGTAGCCCGCCGGTCAGTGACGTTGGAGGGAAACTATGTAATAAAGTATAGAGACACTAATACTTCCTTTATAGCATTACAGTCGCTTTTAAACAAAAGCCTAGGTATAATAGGTAAGCGGCAAATATAGCTAGCTCTTGATTTAGCAACGTTAACTAGACATGTATTTATATATAGAGAAACTTCCTAATATAAGTTCCTAGTAAGTCCTCTTAATAGAAAGGTTAGTATCTTTATTTAAAACTATCTTACCTTAACTACCTATGCTCCTCAACAGCAGAGAACAGCATCCTCAGGGCGGTGCCAGCCATAAAAATGGGACCAAGCATGCTGTCTTGGTTTTCAGGGGCAGTAAGAGCACGGATACCAAGGACATAAATCAAAGCCTCGCTGAAAGATCAGAGGCCGTAGACTAGGCCTCTGGGTTCAGCGTCCTGAAATTGTTAGCTCGCATTTCAGAAACGCTATCTTACATCCTGCGGTGCGTTCCAACCTAACATAGCCGCACTTAATGACAGTCTTCTCTCGGGGAAAACGTCTCCCGACCTCTTTCCTCTCTCTCAATTTCAGTATTAAAACCCCATCCATGTCCTGCTAATAGAACTGCTCACCACACCCGCCGCTAACAACACCAAATCAGTGGTAGACGGGGAGCATAAGTTAGCAACAGTGCCTATGCGCAAACCAGCTGGCGGGATAAATCAAGGCGTACCGTGTGTTTCGATTGCCCTGCTTCTAGTATCGCTCGCGTCATACCCAAACCTCACGTTCAACGCAACGATAACTTCTGCTAATGCTGATGCTAATGCTGACAGGTTTGATCATGGTATTTGTTTCCCGAACATGCTTCTTGGAGCCATCTGTTCCGGCCACTGGCTTAGAGGCATTAAATATATACTTATTTACTATAATAATAGTTTAATAGGTAGAGTGTCGCGATGGCTACAAGCGCTCAAGGGTAGGGTCGTCGTGAAGAAGGGCATATAGGACGAAGTCTATAACGAAGGAGTATATATATAGGTATCTATATGCATCTCTAGGAAGAAGTCTCTCTAAATAGGGGTATATAAACCGAAGGGATATTTATACCCGCTCTAGAGCAGGTAGGACTACACGTGACTATATAAGTAGGCCTTATCCTATATAATATACCCCCCTAGCCTTATAATATTCCCTAAGGCTAAATATAAAGTAAAGTAAAGCTATTTATAACTAAATATAATAAGGGGAGCGGCGCCCTAGGGATCCTATATAGCGCTACCTATAGAATAATAAGAAGAGGGGGAGTAGTTTACTTAGTAATAAAGGGAGCGGCCTGCTTAAGGAGGCCTAGCCGCAGCTATAATAAGGGGAGCAATCTGCTTATAAGGGGGCTAGCGCACTAGGAAGGTCCCGCGCTACGCTAGCTAGAATAATAATAATAGGAGCGGTCTGCTTATAAGGGGGCTAGCTCTATAAGCTAAACGATTCGTTTAGCTTTATTAAGCTAAATTACTAAAAGGAAGTAATTATAACGCTATACTAGCTAATAGTAGATATTAAGTTCGGAATTACGCCGCAGCCCTTCGCAAAAAGACTATAACAAATTCACCTAGTTCGTAAGTATAATTCGGGAAATATTATATAGGTATTTTAACCTATACCCTCTATTAGTTAAAGAAGATAATATAAGAACCCTATACGTTCCTACTACTTATAAGTAAACCCTCTAAATATTATAAAGTCGGACGCGCGCTATACTAGGGCTAATTATATTAGAGAAAAATAGGCTATTAAGGCTCTTATAGCAACGCCCTTGCTAAACCTTCTAGTAAGGTATTATAAAAGCTATTATATAAGATAACTCCTTAACTTAAAAGGTTAACCTTCTAATAAGGTACTAAAAGTGCTATAAAAGCTACTATATAAGATAACTCCTTAACCTAAAAAGTTAACCTTCTAATAAGGTATTATAAATACTACTATATAAGAGGTAACTCCTTAACTAAAGAGGTCTTTCCTAAGAGGTTCTTATAGCTAGAAGTATAAGAAGCTCTACTACTATAAGCAGGGCTTTATACCTCTCCCTCTTCCTTATCCTTATCTAACTTATAATAAATCCTTAACTATATTAATACTAAACCCTATATATAAATACGCTAAGCCTAAGTAAGGCACGCCCTTTAATATAAATAATATAAAGGGGATTACTAGAGAATTTAACCTTTATATAATTAATAAAACCTACTCCTTTATTAACTACTCTGCTATATATAGAGAGTATATTATTAATATAGCCCTTAAGAGGGCTTATTTTAATACCCCTATAGGGGACTCTATAAGGTATAATAGTTCTAGAGCTAAGTAAGTAAACTTAGTAGTAGAAGTTTAATAGGTTATATTATATCCTATAGAGTAGCCCTTCTTTAAGCAGGTCCTCTATATTACTAAGGTAGAGGTAGCCTAGGCAGCCTAGGCTTATTAGGGGAACGTTAGTAAGTACGGCTTGCGCTAACTACTTATAGAGAGAGCGTTGCTAACAATAGCATAGCTGCGAAGGCGTTAGCTAACCCGATTAAATAAGAGGGACTATAAAGATAGTAACGACTTCTAGCGGACGAAGTAGTAATAGAGGCGATATTTAATAGCAACACGGGTAGTATATAAGAGGAAAAGTTAATAGTTTTATAGTTTAAATAATTAAAAACCACGTTATTATTAATATAAAGTTAAAGATCGTGAGGCTATAGGTATATATAAGTATAGCTATAGTTAGGAGAGTTATAATCATATAACTAAAGGCTATATATTATCACGAGGCGCGGAGTTAGAAGGTCTATTACACTTAAGCAGGTAAAATCACTATGCAGTGGCTAGAGGCCCTAATAGTAGATATACCTATAGGGGTATTATATATAATCCCTACTATTATCTCGCTTTATTATAGAGTTTTTAGCAGGGGAGGGTTTAGGCATACCTACTAATATAGCAGAAGGGTCGGGTAGAAACGCTATATTAGCGACGAAGAGGGATGAAATAGAGGGCTAAGAGGAGGGCTAAAAGGAGGGAGTTAAAAGGAGCGCCTGAAGCTATCGCAGCACGTTAGGGGTCGCGTGGAAGAGGTATATTATAAGCGAAGTCGAACTAGCTAAGAGCTAGGCTTATAACTATTGCGATAGCTATAAGCGCTTAAGGGTAGGGTCGTTGTGAAGAAGGGTATATAGGATAAAGTCTATAACGAAGGAGTATATATATAGGTATCTATATATATCTCTAGAAAGAAGTCTCTCTAAATAGGGGTATACGAACCGAAGGGATATATATACCCGCTCCGGAGCGGGTGGGACTGCACGTGACTACGCAGGTAGGCCCTATCCCGCACGACATAGAGTTAATATATTTACTATATTTACTACTATTATTACTATTTTTATTTAAGGAAGTTATATTATTAGTATTAATAGCCTTATTATTAGAAGTAATATCTTAAGGGTTATTAGTAGTGCTAGTAATAATACCTCTAATAGCTCACTAAGGGCTATAAGCTTAGGAGTTCTAGCTGAGTTGATTAGTATTAAGCTAGTCCTTAGTATAAATAAAGTTTAAAAAAAGAGCTTTAAACTTATTAGGAGTAGTAAGAGGAGAATAGGAAATTAAATTAATATTAGTGCTCTTATAAATTATAAATAGAGTAACTAAGATATTTTAGTTATTACTTTATTATTAACTTTAGTATAAAGGGTATAATTAAAGGCATTAAGACTTAAAATCTAATAATTAGGCTTATTAGTAATATAAGTAGTATTAGGTGAATAGTACCTAATATAGTTAACGTGATTAATAAGCGAGCTACCTACCTAATTATAACTATACTATCTTCTACCTTGTAACCTATATGACGCTATAATAAAATCATAATATTATAGACTAAAGAAGCTTAATTAAACCTGGCTATCTAGGCTATTAATTAAACCCTAAATCTTAGTATTTAAGTAGTAGCTAGAATCTACTTAGTCCCTCCTAAGACCTTAAGTACCTAATTAAGAGGTATAACTACCTATATAATAAGATATTATATTAAACTTATAAAAGCTTATACTATTAGAAGCAGGGAAACAAGTTAAATATATTCTTAACTTAGATTTTTAATGATTTCCTCCTTATATTAATAGTATAAAAATATAGCTAATTAACTACTTATTAAGTATAATATACCCCTAGTTAGAAAGCGCTAGGCTTTGAAATTTATTAAGTAATAATTATAGCTATAGATACGCTTTTTTAGAAGTATAACTATAAGAGGGCTTAATATAAAGATCTAGATATAATAAATATATAGTTTCGCCTTATAGTAAATATAGTTATAAAATATAATATTATAGACTTCGATATCTATAACCTTAATAAGACTAGGTTTATAATAAGCTAGATTATATCTAGAATAGTTATAATAAGCGCTAAAAGGCGCTTAAATATATAAATAATATAGCCTAGTAATTATGAATAAGTTATAGTTATTTAAGCGATTAGTTTATTAAGCTATAGCGTTCCGCTTTATATTATTATTATAAGCTAATATTACCTCTCTACTTAGTATATTAAGACTAGTTTACTATATAGGTAAGTAATTATAATATCTAAAAATAGATAGATAATAAATAAAAAAAGGCTATTATAGGCTACGCCCGGGTTAAGCCTACCTAGGCTTCTACCTAGGTTCACCGCCTTAGGGAGCTACCTAGGGCCTACCTAGGGCTTACCTAGTTATTCCCTATAGACTAGTGAAATCTCTATTAGAGAGGATAACTTCCCCTTTTCCTCTTTAGCTTAAATATATAATATTATAATAACCTCTTATTAAATAAACTTAGGTTTAACCCCTTATATATTTAAGCTTATTACTATAATAATAATAATAAGTTAAGTGCTACTCCCTATTAATTAGTAAAATAGTTAATAATAATATAGCTAAAATTTAAGATAAGCTATCATAAGCTAATTTAATAATAGTAATAGAATCTCTCTAGTAATAGTTATAGAAGGTTAAGTAGGGGAATAGCTAATATATAGCTATATAAACCCCTATAAGTACTACTAGTAAGGTATTAGTAATACTTAGTATAATATATTAGAAGCTATTACCCCTATTCTTAAAATTCTTTAGTAAGTAAAAGGAATATATTATCTAGGTATAATAAATAAGGTATAAGATTACTATAAATAGGGCGTTCTATACTATAGATATAGAGGTATAGTACCTTATTAACTCTTATTTAGATATTATTTCTTAATAAGTAATCTCTACTTTCTATAGAACTAGGGGGGGTAGGAGAAAATATAACCCTATAGACTTTATAGCTTACTTAGATTAAATATATAAGGACCTAAATATCTAGTTATAAGCTATAGCTTAATTATAAACCCTCTAGTAGAAAGAGAAGAAATCCCTAATAACCTTCTTATTAAGATTTAAGTAGATACTAGCTAATATAAGTAGTATAAACTAGCTTAGTTAAGTCTAGATCTTACTTCTAGAAGCCTCTCTTACCCCTAGGCTAAGGGATTAGCTAATTACTATTAACTTATTAGCTAATTATAATAGCTAGCTCTTAAAAGTCTAGAGTATTATATAGAAAGTAAAACGCTAGAAGGTCTCTAGTAACTACTTAGTAACTTACTAGAGACCTATTACTAAGGATACTAAGGGGGATATTTATATAACTAGAGCTATATATATCTTATAGGTTAAGGAGGTAAGATATTATAATTACTAAAATTCTAGGTCCTCTTTAGGTACCTCCCTAGTATAATACTAATAGCTTTAGAAGGGTATAAGGGACCCCTATACTTATTATACTTATAGAGCTAGAGGTTATATTACTTAGTATTACCCTAGTAAGGAGGACTAGCTATTTAGGGTTATAAAAGTAAAAACCTTAAAGGAAGAATTAATATATTATAAGGTTATAAATAACTACTAGGTAGTAGCTAACTTCTTAAAAGAAGATAAGGAATTAGAAAAAGATTAACTCTAGAGTAAAGTTAAGCCCTAGAGCTTACTAAGGAGGAGATATTAAGTTAGAAAGAATATAAATAAGAATAACTCGTTAATAATAAGCTTATTATTATTTAAGTTAGAGTTAATAGAGGATATCTAGCTTATACCTTAGTAAATACTAAGAGTAATACTTATATAATAATTAACTTTTCTCTAGTTTAATACTTTTACTTTTTATATATTAAGAAGAGATACTAACTTATAAGGGGGTATATACTTAGTAGAATATTACTAGGTAACGCGCTAGGTATAGTAGTATTTAACCTAGAAACGAGTAGTTATTATTATAAGCTACGCCCGGGTTAAGCTTACCTAGGCTTCTACCTAGGTTTACCGCCTTAAGGAGCTACCTAGGGCCTACCCGGTGCCTACCTAGTTATTCCCTATAGACTAGCGAAATCTCTACTAGAGAGGAAAACTTCCCCTTTTCCTCTTTAGCTTAAATAAATAATATTATAGCGACCTCTTATTAAATAAACTTAGGTCTAACCCCTTATATATTTAAGCTTATTACTATAATAATAATAATAAGTCTAGCGCTACTCCCTACTAGTTAGTAAAATAGTTAATAGTAGCATAGCTAAAACTTAAGATAAGCTATTATAAGCTAATTTAATAGTAGTAATAGAGTCCCTCTAGTAATAGTTATAAGAGGTTAAGTAGGGAAATAGCTAATATATAGCTATATAGACCCCTATAAGTACTACTAGTAAGGTACTAGTAATACTTAGTATAATATACTAGAAGCTATTACCCCTATTCCTAAAGTTTTTAAGTAAGTAGAAGGAATATATTACCTAGGTATAATAAATAAGGTATAAGATTACTATAGATAGGGCGTTCTATACTATAGATATAGAGATATAATACCTTAAAAACTCCTACTTAGATACTATAGCCTAATAAATAGTCTCTACTTTCTATAAAGCTAGGGGAGGTAGGGGGAAATATAACTCTAAGGACTTTATAGCTTACTTAGACTAGATATATAAGGACTTAAATATCTAGTTATAATCTATAGCCTAACTATAAACCCTCTAGTAAAAAGAGAATAAATCCCTAGTAACCTTCTTATTAAGATTTAAGTAGATACTAGCTAATATAAGTAATATAAACTAGCCTAGCTAAGTCTAGATCTTACTTCTAGAGGCCTCCCTTACCCCTAGGCTAAGGGACTAGCTAATTATTATTAACTTACTAGCTAATTATAATAGCTAGCTCTTAAAGGTCTAGAGTATTATATAGAAAGTAGAGCGTTAGAAGGTTACTATTAACTACCTAGTAACCTACTAGAAACCTACTACTAAGGATACTAAGGGGGATACTTATATAACTAGAGCTATATATATCTTATAAGTTAAGGAAGTAAGACGCTATAACTACTAAAACTCTAGATCCTCCTTAGGTACCTCCCTAGTATAATACTAATAACCTTAGAAAGGTATAAGGGACCCCTATACTTATTATACTTATAGAGCTAGAGGTTATATTACTTAGTATTACCCTAGTAAGGAGGACTAGCTACCTAGGGTTATAAAAATAAAGACCTTAAAAAAAGAAATAGTATATTATAAGGTTATAAATAACTACTAGGTAGTAACTAACTCCTTAGAAGAAGATAAGGAGTTAGGAAAAGACTAACTCTAGAGCGAAATTAAGCCCTAGAGCTTACTAAGGAGGAGATATTAGGTTAGGAAGAATATAAATAGGAATAACTAGCTAATAATAAGCTTATTATTATTTAAGCTAGAGTTAATAGTAGATATCTAGCTTACGCTCTAGTAGATACTAGGAGTAATACTTATATAATAATTAACTTTTCCTTAGCTTAATACCTCTATGTTTTATATATTAAGAAGAGATATTAACCTATAAGAGGGTATATACTTAGTAGATTATTATTAAGTAACGCGCTAGGTATAGTAGCGTTTAACTTAGAAACGAGTAGCTATACCTAGCGTATCTTTATATATATAGTTAATAGCCTAGACCCTAATATCCTCTTAGGGCGCCCTTAGATAGAATAGAGCTAGGTTATTTATAATACTATAGCTTATTAAGTATACTATAAGAGGGGATAAGTTAGGCTATACCTAAAGGACTAAGAAGAAACTCCCCTTATAAAGGAAATAAGTACTACGAGGTTCCTTAATATACCCTCGTTCTCTATAATCTATTAATACCTAGTAAGATAATAGGGTAAGTACTAGGAGGGTACTAAAGAGGTATTAGTATAAGCTATTAGCTTATCTAATATTAAGAAAGCTTTAAACCTAAGACTAAAGGAGGATTAATAATACTATTTACTAAACTAGGTCTTAAGGGAGTTTCCTAACTTATTTAACCCTAATAAGGCTTACCTATTACCCCCTAGGTAACTAGGAGTAGATTACTAGATTAACCTTATATTAGAACTAGATAGGAGAGAGCTATTACTCCCCTAAAGCCCCCTCTATAGTATATTAAGAGAAGAGCTACTAGTACTAAAAAAGACCCTATAAGACCTCCTAGATAAGGGGTTTATTAAGGCTAGTAGCTTACTTACTAGGGTATTAATACTCTTTATAAGGAAGCTAAGTAGGGGAATTCGCTTCTATATTAACTATAGGGCCCGTAATATAATTATAAAGAAAGACTACTACCCCCTCCTACTAATCTCTAAGACGTTATACTAGGTAAGTATAGTTAAGTAATATACTAAGCTAGATATAGTAGTAGCCTTTTATAAGTTAAGGGTAGTAGAGGAGTACTAGGAGAGAACTATATTCTATACCTAGTATAGGTTATTTAAGTAGGTAGTCTACCTATTTAGATTAACTAGCGCCCCTGCTAGCTTCTAGTAATATATTAATAATACCCTATAGGACTTCCTTAATAACTTTATTACTACTTATATAAATAATATATTAATTTACTCTAATAGAACGAGGGAAGACTACGAGAGAAAGGTCTAGGAGGTCCTCTAGAGGCTAGCGGATATATATTATAAACTAGTATAGTGCAGAGTAGTAGAGTTAGTATAGTTAGGGGTAGCGAAGGTTAAATATTCTTCTCTAGCCCTCTAGTCTACTAGGTAAGGGCTAGAGGGCTTATCTAGTAGTTACCTAGTACCTCCCTATATCTCCTAACCCCTATAGACTTCCCTACTTAGCACGCTAAGCCCTTTTCCCTATAATATTATCCTAGCTTATAATATAATCCCCCCCCCTCTAAACTAGTTTACCCTTAGACTAGTTTACTTAGTTATTACCTAGAGGGTACCTAATATCTCCCTATAGGACTTTATAACTTTTAGTTTCTATAGGTCTAGAATTTAGTATCCCTTATTCTAGTTATATAACTCTTCCTTAGATAGCTAAGTAGCTTAGAGGAGTAGTTAACTAGTAATAAGGTACCTATCCTCTACCCTAGATACTCTTATTACTCTTATACCTACGTATTAAGGGACTTTATAGCTTAGAGGAGTAGTAAGCTAGTAATAGGGCTAATCCCCCTACTCTAACTACTCTTATAGCTTTATCTAAGAGGTCTAGGACTACTTAGTAGTTATCTAGATAGTTATAGCTAAGCCCCCTTATGAGGGTTACTCCTTCCTTTATAGGGTTACGCTAAAATATATTATTATTCAGGCTTATTTTTATTATTTTGAATTTACCCTCTGAATTATTATATTTTCCGCCTATTATTATATTTTTAGCCCCTTTATAGGTCTAATAAGGGTATTCTCCCTCTAGGGATAAAGAAGGCCTTTATTATAATATAGGGGGGGCTACTAGTTATTATTTAGTAACTACTTAGTACCTCCCTATATATAGTAAAGTAAAAGAAAGTTAAATAATATAATAATCTAGAGATTATCCTCCTTTTAGCTATATAAAAAGCTAGTTTTAGTATTAAGTTAAAAATATATAAATATTATTCGAAATTCCGCCCTACTAAAATCTCTCCTTCTTACTTATTTAGATTTATAATACTACTACTACTACTAATAACTTACTATTAGCCTCCTACTCCCCTACTAATAACTTTATCTTAATTACTAAATAATAAATTTATTATTATATTATCCTCTACTACTAATACTACTAACGCTATTAGTAAAGCTCCCCTCCCTACCGCGGGTATACTCTAGGGGTACCCCTACTACTAGTACCTCCTAGCTATAGCGATATAGGAGCCCCCTAAGGAGGATCTCCCTTATATTAAGCTCCTTATAAGCTTAATTCTCTACTTTAAGAGTAATAGTAAGCTCCTAGTTCTTATTTAGTATTTATCTAATACTTATCTAGTACTTTACTAGTTTTAGGTTTTAAATTTATTACTAATTTATTTATTTCTTAGATACCTCTACTAAATATAAGCGTTATATTAAAATAAGTAATAGTAAGGTTTATATTATTATACGTTTTACTTAGTATTTTCTATTTCTTATCTACTAACTTACTATAGGCTACTTATTATATAATAAGCGCTATTAATAAGATTAAACGCCTTATAGATAAAGCTAGTTCTATGCCTAACCTTTAGGCGTAGTATATTAAGAATAAAGTAGGTCCCTAGTACCTCCCTAATACTTTACTACTAGTATCTAATTATATTTAAGAGGAGATCCTCGCTACCTAGCTTATAGTTAAGAAAGCCTTCTAAGTTAAGAAGAACGAGGCTATTATAATACCTAAGAAGTATAAGGCTAAGGAGGCTAAGATCTCCGTAGAGATAGAGAACTACTAAGTAGTCGCTTTAGAGAATATAGCTAAGTATTAGTAGCGCCTTACTAAGGAGGCTAAGAAGTAGATCGAGTTATTATATAAATAGAATAAGGAGCTCTACTACTACTACTTAGAGATAGAGTAGCTAGCTAGTAAGTACCTAGATATATAGGATATATAAGCTAAGTATACTAAAGAGGTAAATAAGGCTTTTAATAAAGTAATAAGTTAACCTAATCTCTATTAATACCTTATTAATACTCCTCTAGTTAGTATTTCTAACTTAAAGTAATATTATAAGGTTCTAATAGCTCTATCTATTACCCTATCTATCTATTTAGGAGATAATAATATTAAGGGGGATATAACTAGTCTTAATAAGGAGGGCGCTAGTACTTAGTAGATATAAAACTTTTAAGAGCGCCCCTAGTAAGCTACTAATAACCTCTAGGTAATATAGTATTACCTTTAGGCGTTTTTCTAGTCTCTTTTCGCCTCGTTAGGGGCTTTTAGGCTAGTAAATTAAGATACCTAGCTAATATACCCTATTTCTACCTAACTACTACTTACCTATTAAGTTATCTATTAAATTATATAGTAATTATAATGCTTTTGCTTATAATTAGGCTTTATAATCGCTTCGTAAGTTTATTAATTCATTACGTTATAGCTTTTATGAATTATTTAGTTTGCTATAGCCCTTCTATTTAATAAGGTACTAATAGTTACGTCTAGGGCCCCTATAGGTAACGATATAGTCTACTATATAGATATTATTATTATTATTAATTAGGATATCTCGTAGTAAAATAGCTAAGCTAAAAAAGGGTTCTAATTATATAGGCGCGAATATATTATAGATTTAGTATTGTTTATCTACCTATAGCTTATACGCCTATCCCCTATTAATTACGCGTTAGATCCTAAATAGGCCTAAATATTTATTAGAAAGTTTATAGGAGGGCTACCTCTATCTAATACTTTTAATTAAAAGTAGGATAAGGTCTCTTATAGTGAAAATAATAGGGGTCCTCCTCTAATTATAGAACTTAGCGTATATTTTATGATACTTCTAAAGTAAGTTAGTAATAGCTAACCTCTAGGTAAATAAGCCCTGGATTTTCTTATATACTACTAGGACTAAAACCTTTAACTAAGGTTTAATGTTATTAGGTCTACGAGGGGAATATCCTATTAGTAGTTTAGCGGGTAATATCTTAGTAGCTTTATAGTAGGAGTTATTATAAACGAATTAGGCTAGGTTAAGCTATATTACCTAGTTATCCTAATTAATATTATAGAAAGTCCTTAAAAAGTACTTAATACTCTAGTTCTAGTATTCTATTTAGCTATTAGTTTAGGGATAGAAAGTAGTACTAATCTTCCTCTTAATAACTAGTAAGTAGTATACTTTAGACTAGAAGTTACTAGTAAATAGCAATCCGTAATCGGATATAATAGCTTCCAAGAGCTTAAACGTGAGGAAGATATATTTAGTTAGTAGCGTAGCTAACTTATTAGTAGTAAGTAACTCCCTAGTAGGGATATATAAGGAGTATTTCATAAACCGGTTAATAATAATAAGAATATTATTATATAGTTTATTTATTATTATTAGAGATAGTAGTAGTCTTATAATAAAGTCGATCGATATCTATTAGAAGGGCTAGCTAGGTACTAGTAGGGGTATAAGTCTATTATATAGGAGGTAGTATCTTAACTTTATGCGTTAGTACGTTATATATATCTTAATATATTCCTTTATATTACCCTTCTATACGTTCTAGAAGAACGATTTTATAATCCTCTTTAGCGTCTTAGTAACCCCTTAGTAACCTCTAGATAGTTTATTATAAAAAGCTCTAAGGACTTTATTTTAAAGTAAGTAGTTATTAGGGATATATAAGCCCTCCTAGTATCTTAGGGTACTAGTATTATCTAATAACTACCTTATACCTCGTTATTCCTACTCTTTATTAATATAAAAGGAGTCCTTCTATTAAGCTTTCTTAGCTTATTCCTAGAGCGAGGATATAAGTTATTCTAAGGAGGTATTTAGTAGTTAGGCGCCTTGTTACTACTTAGTACCTACCCTCTAGATAGTAGTATTATTAAAACGTTATAAGAAGTCTTATAGGAGCGAGTCCCTAGCTTTATCTATCTCTATATCCTCCGGGGTATAGTTAGGTCTCTATAATAGACTATTAGCTAGGTTATAGCAACCTAGCTAGTATTTAATTTTAAAGTTAAATATTAATAGATCTTATAATAGCTAAGCCTAGTAGCTACTAAGCGTCTTTTTATTAGTAAAGTACTAGTAACCTAGGTAGTTAGTAATAAATCGGATATAATACTAGGAGTAAAGCAAGTAGTACTACTACCTTACTACTACCTCTCTAATAGCTAGTAGTTTTACTTCTAGTATACTATATTATAATTACGCGCCCTTAAGCTTCTGAGATATAAATACTACTAGTCTCTATATATCCCCCTCTAGCTAGCTTAGTATTACCCCTATTATAAAGTTTAATATATTAGTTTTAACTTAAATTAGGAGTATAGGATTAAAGTAGTATAATATAAGCGCTTCTATAAATAAAGCGTAGAGCTAGTAGAAGGTAACTAGTACCTCCCTAGTTATTACTAGCTATCTTTTAACTATATTAGTAAGTTAGTTAGTAAGTAGGCTATAAATCTTAGAGTAGGTTTTAATAAATCTCCTATAGAACCCTATAAATCCTAGAAATTACTAAATCTCTTATATTATAATAAGTACTAGCTACTTAGCTATTACCTAGACCCTCTTATATTCTATAGTAACTCCGTTTACTAAGACTATAAACCTAAGGAATTTAATCTCCTCCTTATAGAATTTATACTTATTAGGGTTTATATAGAGGCTATTAGCTTCTAACTAGGTAAGTACCTATCTTATAGCCTCTATATAGGAGTCTATATTATTAGTAAAAATTAAGATATTATCTAAATATATAATATAAATAATATTAACTAGGCCTATAAGTAACTTGTAAATAAATATCTAAAAGGTAGTAGGTATATTAATAAGCCTAAATAGTATAATATAATATTCGTAGTAGCTATATTATATATAGAATACTATCTTCTATATATCTCCCTCCTAGATCCTTACCTAGTAGTATATATCCTTAAGGTTAAGCTTAGTAAAGTACTTAGCTCTAGAGAGCTAGTTAAGGATCTTATTAATTAGAGGGAGGGGGGTATAGTTCTTAGTAGTTACTTAGTTAAGCCCCTAGTAATTTATATATAACCTTAACCTATCTCCCTTTCTTAGAATAAATAGGATTAATACCCCTACTAGGCTTACTAATAGGTAAATCTATCCCTTCTATAGGGCTTTATAGATATAATCCCTTAACTCTTTTAACTCCTTCTTAGCTAGTAAGTAAATAGGTCTAAATAGGGGCTTAGTTCTAGGCTCTAGGTTAATAGGGTAGCTCCTAGTAGTCCTAAACTCTAGCGTAGTTCTTACTAGGTTAATATTAAATACCTTTTTAAAGTCCTAGTACTCTAGTAGGATATTTATTTTAATCCCCTTAGTATCTTTAGGGTCTTAGGTATCCTCCTAGTAGTTAGTAGTTAATATATAATTAACTTATAATACCCCTATAAGTACTACTCTCGCTTTATTCTTAACGCGCCTAAGTTCCCTTATAGTTATAATAAGATAGATACTCTTCTTATATAGGAGAAAGGTCTAGCCTAACTCCCTCTAATTAAGATTAGAGCACTCCGCTATATACTAAGGGATACCTAGAATAGCGTTATAATTATTACTATTACTAATCCTAAAATCATATAAAGCCGTCCGATAGATACCTATATTATTAGTTATTCGGGTTACTAACTTCTATATACTATAGTTAGGTCCCTTAGATACCTATATTCCCCTAATAGGTTCTAACTTATTAGCTTCTAGTTAGGTATTAGTTATAATCCTCTAGTTTATAATATTCTTATTAGCACTATAATTAATAAGCGTAGCACTAGTTTTCTAGCTACTTATAACTTAGACCTATATCGTCGCTTCGATATAATATAGCTAGTTACTATCCTATTAAATCGCACGCGTTACTACCCGGCCCTCCTCTAGTTATTTACTAGGGCAGGGTTTCCCTTTATAGCGGGGGTAGCTATACTTCCTATAGTATAGGTACCTTAGCGTAATATAGCCTTTCCTCTTATAACTATAATAGATAATTTCCTTCCTAGTATCCTATAGTAGGTCCTTAATATCCTCTTAGTAGTTATTAGTATTACTATAGTCCCCGTGGGTCTATCCCTTTAAGGCCTCGGTTTACCCCTCCTAATTAAGGGTTTAGCCCTCTAGTTATTATCCCTTATTATTAGCCCCCTAGTCCCTTACTAGTATATTATATATCTATATATTAACTATAAGTTCGGTATTTCTAGCCCTAGTATTAAGATTAGGCTACGACTTTAGTAACCCGCTCGCTATAATATAGTGCTAGAGCTTAGGGTCTAGCCTAGCTACTATATTAGCTACCCGGATCTCCTCTAGTTATTAATAGGGGCTCTCTGCCTCGATCCCTTTATAATAATTAATAAAGCTCTAGTATAATTATCCTAGTCGCTAGTAGGTCTGCTTAAGTTAGGTTTATATACTAAGGGTCCTAGACCCTATATTAGCTATGCTATTAGTTAACTAGTCCTTTATTATTACCTAGGTTATATCCTTCGCCTTATTACTATAGTTAATAGAGAGGTATAAGGTCTATCGCTTTACTACTAGTCCCTCTAAGCACCTAGTAGTCAACTTCCCTCCTACACACCTTTTCTTAGCACGCACTATTAGTGCGGGCTACCTTATTACTACTAAGTTATTAATAAGGCCTATCTCACGAAAACACTATCACAATAGTAGCGGCTAACGCTACGCTAGGGCCCGGCTCGCTAGCGCCCCTTCTACTATCCTAAGCAATATTTAACGCCATCTAGCTAATCTAGTTCACGCTAGAGACTACTAAAAGCCCTCTCGTAATACCGCAGCGACTAGTATAGAGGTTACTATTAAAAAAGAGGGCGTACGAGGCACGAGGGTATAAGGATTCCTTACCCGGAGTGCCTAGCGTAAGGGGAGCCCTAAGACCTATACGCGCACCCCTACTAAAAGGGCTACTTAGACTAATAATAAACGACGCGTCGCGTTAGCACCCTAGCAGAGTAATAGAGCCCCTAGCCCTTGCTAAGCTTAGCGAGATTAAGTAGAAAACCGAGAGCTTTAACTATATTACTATAACGCTAATTAATACTATTTAGACGACCCTTATATAGCTTAGAGCTAATTACCCCGATGCTATTAACTTTTACGCCCGCTTATTTACTAGTATTATCCGAGGGGACTACTAAGATACGCTAACCTAGAGTTACCCTAATCCTACTACCCCTCCTCCCCCGGGCCCCCCGGATAGTACTAACGCTAGAGCTACCCTAGGGAGCTAGAAGTTATATACCCGCGCTGCTACTAGAGGTACTAGACGTACTTAGCTAGCTAACGCTAACCTAGTAAGTCGAGTTAATCTACGAGCTCTAAGCTATAAGAGCGGACTATAAGCAGGAGCTAGAGCTCTATAATTAGACCTAGCGCTAGACCTCTATATCTTTATTAGGCTTACTATAGGCTATAAGATATAGGAGCAGCAGATCAACCCTAGCGCTATCCGTTAGGACCTTATATAATTTAGTTAGATCGAGGATAAGGATATTAGAAAGGCGTCTTAGGTACCCTCTAGTATTACGATTACTACGTTATCCCCGGGAGTATATATAGCCCTACTTGCTCGCTATGCTAAGCTATCTAAATATTTTAATATAATAAGTATTAAGGGACCCTAGGTTTAGGCTACCTACGCTATCCGAGGTGTCCTAGTAGTCTTTACGATATACTCTAGCTGCTCCCTAATAGAGCTATTTATAATAAATAAGATTTAGAAGGAGATAGGCTAGTAGGTTATTATAAACCGCACCCTCTTAGCGCTATTAACTAAGGATAAGGCCTACTAGACCTAGATAGTTACTTTCTAGTAGAAAGTCCCCCCCTTCTAGGTATTTAGGTCCTGCCTTATAGAGCTACTAGACCGAGAGCTACTACTAAAATAGTGCTAATAATACTATAGCTAGCATAAGGCAGGTATCTACTAGAATAAGCCCTGCTACTAGAACTATAGCTAGAAGGAATATAGAGCTTGCTTACTTAGCGCAAGCTGCGCAACCTGCCTTAGAGTATATATAGCTACTAACGTAGGCTGCCCGCTTAGGCTAAAGAGAAAGGATAGCTAGGTAGTTATACCTACCCGGGCTAAGCGAAGAAGATACTAAAACGCTAGGAAGAGGCGTATAGAGATAGACTTAGAGAGGACTAGCCCTAAACGAGGCTAGCCCGCTAAGGTAGAACCTATAAGACCGAGCAATAGCTACGAGTCGCCCCCTAGAGCCCCCGACCTAAGCTATAAGGAGGCTACCTTCTAGGTAGTTATAAGTAATAGTGCCCCCCTAGAGGATATCCTAGAGGGAGTCTCTAAGGGCGGCGATATAGATATTAATAACGGCCGGTCCTCTACCTCACTATTATCTTACTAAGGTAGTATAACTATTACTATACGTATACCGCTAAGGACCTGCTGCTCTATATAATATTATAAATAAGTAGCACGCGGTTTTCTAGGTAAATATAGTAAAGAGCCTAGACGCTTACGATCTAGCGCTCGTTTTTACTAAATAAAACTACTATAACGTGGTACTATTATAGGAACCCTAGTGTACTATAGACTAGGAGATTAACCTAACGAAAACTTACCCTTCTTATACGCTCTACTCCCTAGTTTAGTCCTAGGACTCCTACTCCACGAGGCCCCGGGTACTAATATATATCTAAAAGGGGCTCTCCCCCCCCGCCCTATTTACTATTAGCCTAGATACCCATAGCTAAAGCCGGGATCTTCTAGGAGTTAAGCTCTAGGGTATATACTACCTTAATATCTACTAGGATATTAACGAATTCTATATTTTTAAGATACTTAGTAACTAGACCCCCCTAACTCTCTCCTTTATAGGGGGAGACTAGAACGTAAAATACTACTTATAATAGCCTAGGGCGGAAACGGGTAGAGGGGGCTACGCCCTAGCTAACTTAATAGAAGGCTAGGGTCTCGCTCTCCTTAACCCGCCTAGTATCCCTACCTACTAATATAGGAACGTGCTAGACCTCTGCTTTTTAGATATACTACTAGCTAGGATAGAGGTCGCTAGATACCTCTATACTAGATCCGACTACTCTATAATTACTTTAATTATGCCGTTACTAGGTAATAACCTAGGTAGATTAGGCCTAGCTACTAAGCTAAAATTTAGACTAAGCTCTAATAATATCCTAGCCTTTACTAGAGAAGTAGAGGGTAGCGCCTAGCTCCTACTAATAAGTCTCTTAACTATAAAAGACCTCGATAGGGCAGCTAAAGCGCTTAATACTATTCTCTAGACCTCCCTCGCAATAGCGGGGAAGAGGTACTAGCTAGATAGGAAGGGCGTATAATAGTAGACGGTAGTATATACTAAGGCTAACTACTAGTATAAAAAAGCTTACCGCTAGAACCCCTACTTAGAGGATACCCTAGCAGTAGGTAAGTACCGGGGAAGGGTAATCTATTAGGCGAAGTCTGCTATATAGACCTTACTAATCGAGGGTATTAAGACCGATACCGATCTATATAAGATTATAGGCTAGTATAAGCTAACTTTATAGCTATAGTCGCCTCCTCTATATAACGGCGAAGATAACGTTACTAAACCTACTAAGAAGGCTATATTCCTCCGCGCAAAGCTACTAGAGATATATATAGCAGAGGATAATATCGACTATCTTACCCCTATAGTCCCCTAACGAGCTATTAGAATAGACCTGCTAGTTCGGGAGATAGAAGTCCGAGATGCTATCCTAGGGGTAGGTAATACCACGCCCGGGGCGGACGGTATTATAATAGTTATACTACGTATAGTATAGCTATATATCTCGGGCTTTATTAGCGACCTGTTTTAGGCCTGCTATATAATAGGTTACTACCCTAAGCCCTAGAGGGATACGGAGATCGCTATAATACCTAAGGTAAACCGAGACGCCTCTATACTAAAAGGATAGAGACCGATCTCGCTCCTCTTAATAATTAGTAAGGGCCTCGAAAGGCTATACGCCTAGCGTATTATACACTAGATTATTAAGGACTAGGTCCTTTACCCCGCTATTAGCGGAACGCTCCTAAAGAGGTTAGCTATAGATATTATAGAAGCGCTATTTCACGACGTAATAGCTACTATTAGCTATAGGATAGTTTATACCCTAATTACGTTGGACGTAGAAGGGGCCTTTAACGCGGTGCTATAGAACTAGCTATGCTAAAGGCTTAGGGAGCAAGGCTAGCTACTTAACCTTATCCGCTAGGTATACTACCTTATATATAACCGCAGGGTAGCTATAAGGCATAAGGGACATAAGACCTCAATAGAGCGGCTTTTCTATAGCCTGCTATAAGGCTCGCTAGCCTTACTAGTGCTCTACCTCCTATATATCGAGCTAATATACTATATAGGGGAGGAGAGGTCCTAGTTTAGCTATACTAATAATAACGCTACCCTAGGGTTTAGTAAGACTCTAGCGGAGTTAGTAGCTATAGCGCAGTCTATCCTAGATAAGATAATAGCCTAGGGAAGGGAGAACTACGTATCCCTAGACCCCTTAAAGATAGAGCTTATTTACTTTATAACGAGGTCGAAGCTTAGAGATAGTAACTCCCTACTACCTAGTATCCGCTATAGAGATCGGGTAGTAGCGCCTGCTTAGTTAATCGTATAGTTAGGGGTTATACTAAACGCTAAATTAACCTTTTCGGAGCATATCTAGATAAAGGTAGCGAAAGCCCGGAAAGTCGCTAGCTATATCTAGGGCCTTAATAGAGTCTATAGTAGGGCGCTACTAGCTACTATAAGGAAGGCGGTCTATATAATTATTATTCTAAAAGCCCTATTTATAGCTAAGATCTAGTACCTAGGTCTAAGGAAGCTAGGGCGAGACCGACGGGGCCTGCAAGGGGACTACCCTATAGTAAACCACGGGCTTAGTAACTAGATCGGGGCGTTATAAGTAGTAATTAATATAGCGATATGCGGGTGCCTCCCGGTCTAGCGGACTACGCCGGTCCTAGTCCTGCTAAGGGAATCTAGTATACTACTAGTAGAGGTCCTTCTTTAGATAATCCGAGCGCGCTATGCTTTAAGGCTTAGGTCGCTTAATATAGGGTACCCCTTAGTAACCTAGATATAGAATCATAAACCGCTTAGGAACTAGGGGCTCCTGATACGGCTAATAAACCTAACTAGCGCCGCCCAGTCTATACTAGGCTTCCCTCGCCTAGTTCTCTACCCTAGAGACTACTAGCTTCGGTATACCTAGCGTAAGCTTATCCCTAAGGAGGTAGCTACTAAGGACTACCTCGAATAGGCTATAACTCTACCCCCTGCGTATATTAGTATATATACTAATAGATTATAACTTAGCCTATAGGAGACCGGCTTTAGGTATGCGGTATACTAGGGCCCTTAGCTAATCTACGCAGGCTACTGCTAACTACTACGGGTAGAGGTCTTTAATACTAAGCTAAAAGGAGTACGCGCTAGCCTTTAGGCTGCGGCTAAACTAGTGAACGACGAGATAACTATAGTTACTATCTACCTTAATAATATCGTAGTAATATTCTACCTAGAGGGCTTACTACTATCGTCCTTATAGGAGGCTATCCTTAAGTTCTAAAGGCTTACCCTTAGCCTAATAGTCCTAGTTATAGTACGCTAGACTCTAGGCTATATAGAGATCCTAGGGAATAAGATAGCAGACTAGCTAGCGAAACGAGGTGCCCGCCTAGCCTCCCTAGACCTTTGTATATAACCGCTTACCTATAGCTATATTAAGAGGGGGGTTCGTTAGGAGTTGCGAGAAGCCCTAGACTATTAGTAGGGGTCTAACTAACTACACGACTATCGCTAGATAGAGCTGGAAATATTAATAAGACCTATAGCTAAGCTAGAATTGCTCCCCTAAATAGACCTATACTGCCTAATTACTATACGAAGTAGCTATAGAGACTTCGCAGTATATTATAAAAGGTTTGCGTATTAGGATATAAACCTAAACTGCTCCTACGGCTGCCTAAAGACGCTATATTACCTATACTACTACTAGAAGGTAGTAAAGCGAGGGACGCCCTAGTTTAGTAGGGAGGGATATATCTTTAAGTAGCTTAGGGAGAAATAGCAAGAGTTTATTAAATACGCTATAAGGACTGACTTCTTTACTAAGGTCTGCCCTAGGTAGGCCTTCTAGCCGTTATTCCACGACGTATCGATATATTATATATCACGTTTAACTCTATCGCGAGGAAGCGCGGGTGCGTAAAACCTATACTTATACTCCTTTAAGGGTATAGGTATTAGCCCTACCTATATAAGTGCCCTTGTAATAAGGCTTCGCGGGCCCCTATAGCCGGAGCTTCGATATATAGCCTCACCTCAGGGCTTCTGGACGGGTGCGACCTATCTATCGACCCCTCGGCTTAGCTATAATTATTATTCTAGCGCGCCCTTATAGAAGGAAACACTTACTAGTTTAGCAATAATGCTAGCTAGCAGCATCACACGCAGCAATTTAACTAGCGCCCCTAGCGTGGCTATAACTTTAGTTATAGTGCTATATAGGGCCCTTAGATCTTATTTATACGTACGGATACTCTCGCTCAGCGGATATACTAGGGGATATTAGGATTAGGAAAATTTGTTTATTAGATTTTGCTCTAATTATATATCTTATAGGTAGTACTCATCTCGACGCGGGCGCCCTTTGCCTTAAAAGAGGACGTCCCGGCGATTAAATATTACTACTACTACCACAGCACCTAGTAGTAAATAGCACCTTTTCTAGGTCTAATATAATCTTATTTATCTTAAATTACGCGTTAAGGTTAAATATAAATTAATTAAAGTCAGTCTAGGTACCCCCTTTATACTTAAGTATTAGGAGATACTTCCCCTAAAGCTCTAATTAGTACTTCTTTAGTTCGTTACTAATAACTACCTAGTAGGTAGTAAGGTTACCTACTAGGGTTAATAGTTAGCTAGCCCTTAAAGCCTTAAGATATTCCTATTTATACTTTAGCTACTCCTTCTTTTCTTCCTCCTTAATAAGCTAATCTAATTTAGCCTCTATTAATTAACTACCTAATCCCCTATTAGTACCCTTATTATTATTTTATTTAGTAGGCGTCTTATCCTAGGTTTAGCTATTTAGTTACTCCTAGCTAGCAGGGGATCCTAATAGTAATACTATATTCATCTCCCTAGTAAACCTATAGGTAGGTATTATATTATTATATATTATACTACTCTAACGGTCTATACCCCTATTAATATAAGTAGGAGAGAAGAACGTATTATAAACTAATATAATATAGAGTAGTAGAGTTAGTATAGTTAGGGGTAGTAAAGGTTAAATATTCTTCTCTAGCCCTCTAGTCTACTAGGTAAGGGCTAGAGGGCTTATCTAGTAGTTACCTAGTGCCTCCCTATATCTCCTAACCCCTACGGACTTCCCTACTTAGCCCGCTAAGCCCTTTTCCCCGCGATATTATCCTAGCTCGTAATAATATAAGCCTAAACCTCGACCCTATAAAATGCGAGTTCTTAGTTAAGAGGGTTAAGTATATAGGGTTTATTATAATAGCGGGAGAGGGTCTCTCCTACGATTCTAAGAAACTCTAGGCGATTGCTAAGTAGTTACCCCCTACCTCTATAAAGGGGGTCTAGAGCTTCCTAGGGTTTATAAACTATTATAGTATATTTATACCGGAATATAGGGATATTATTAGACTACTTATACTACTTACTAAGAAGAATATAACGTTCTAATAGGGAGATAATTAAGAATAAGCCTTCTTATAGCTTAAGTAGCTTTTTAGTACTTAGCTAGTGCTCTACTAGTTTAGTCTAGAGGATAAGACTATTATTAAAACTAACTATTTAGGATTTATATTAAGAAGGGTGCTCTTATAAGTTAACCTAGAGGGTACTTAATATCCTATAGCATTTTATTTATAAAAGCTCTTACCTACGGAGTATAACTACCCTATCTATAATAAGGAGCTCCTAGTAGTCCTTTTTTACTTATATATATAAAAGCTAGAGCTAAATAATATAACTACTTTTAAGATACTAACTAACTACTAGGAGCTTAAATACTTTATAAAGAAGTAGCGCCTTATAGAGCGCTAGAGCTAATAGGTAGAGGAGCTATCTTAGTATAATTTTACTATTAAATACCGCCCTAATAAAGAAATAATAGCCCCTAATACCCTCTCTTAGAGGGAGTAGGATGCGCTATAAGGGTAAGATAATAAGTAGAAATAGGGGAGGGTCTTATAGCTAATACTAAACTACGCTTACCCCCGCAGGGACCTTATAGTTAGCCCCCTAGTAAGGAGAAGTTAGAAGGGCTATACTAATATCCTAGATATTATAATCTTTAATAGCAACCCTAAACTATAGGTACTATAGCTAGAAACTATAAAGAAGGATATAATATATAAAGCTATATATTATATAATTACTTACTAGCTTTAGAGCTTCTTACTAGATATAAAGGCTAAGGTCTAAATTAGTAAGTATAATATTAATAGTTAGGGGAGACTAACGTTTAGGGGAAGGCTATAGGTACCTAGCGGGGAGAATAATAATAACCTACTAGGGGAGCTCTATATAAAGATTATCTAATAGAGCTATAACTTAAGTATAACCACTTACCTAGGCTATTATAGCACGCTAGGAATAGTAAGCTAGCGGTTCTATTAGCTAGGATAATTATAAATAGTGCGGAAATTTATAAGGAATTATAATATCTATAGAAGGATATATATCTAGAGGTAAGCTAAGAGGGGCTTCCTAAAGCCCCTATTAGTACCTACCTAGTTATACTTAGACCTCTTAATAGAGTTTATTATAAACTTACTACTTATAAAGGATAACGCTAGCTAATACTTATAGGTTATAGTAGATAGGCTAGGCAAGTTAGTAATACTAGAGGAGATAGGTACTATAGAGGTAGAAGCTTATACTTACTAGTTCCTTACTTCCTACTTCTAGTTCTATAGGTTCTTATATAGTATTATTAGTAATTAAGGGTTTAACTAGGTAAGCTACTTCTAAGCTAAATTCTACTACCTTATTAGTATAAAGAGGCTATTAAGCACTATATACTACCTATAGATTAATAGTAGTACTAAGAGGTAAAGCTAGGAGATATAAGCTATTCTAGACGTATTTATAACCTAGGTATAGGATAACTAGGGGTAGCTCCTACCCGCTACCTAGCTAGCGCTTTATAATAGGGTTAGTAGTATAACTAGGCTCTCGCTATTCTTCTTAGAATATAGGTATTATACTAATCCTATACTTATAGTAAATAACGTAGTAAAGGAAGCCCCCTCTAGGGATATAGTAGCTACCCTCCTAGGAATAAGACTATAGGAGGTAGTAGACTTTATCTAAGTAAGTATTATAGCTACCTAATAGTATAGCGAGGAGAATATAAACTAGTATAAGACGCCTATAGAGGAGTACTAAGTAAGTAATAAGGTTTAGCTTTTAATAGCTAATTATAAAAGCCCTAGGCTTAGTAAGAAGCTATTATAGTTATATTATAAATATACTATAGTCGGAGTCCTAAGCCAATATATTATTAAGTTAGATATACCTAGTAATATCTACGTAAGGTTTTATATAGACCTCCTCTAGAGGGTACTAGAGGACCCCTTACCTATATAGATAAAGATAGACCCCTAGCTACTACTAATTATAGCTAATAATAGCAAATTCGAGTAGTATATAGAGGAGATATATATAGTGCGATAGAAAGCGGTTAGGCGAGGGCGAGGCGCGAGGTCCTAGTTAAGTAGGAGGGGTATATAGAGCCTACCTAGGAGCCTATAGAGGCTATTATAGAGACTGCTATAGTAAATAGGTATAAAGCCCTATATAGACTAGTTATAGATAATAATAATAACCCGGCCTATACCTAGGGGGGGACTAGCTAGGAGGGGGGATAGTATTATAAGCTATACCTAGGTTAAGCTTACCTAGGCTTCTACCTAGGTTTACTACCTTAAGGAGCTACCTAGGGCCTACCTAGGGCCTACCTAGGGCCTACCTAGGGCCTACCTAGTTATTCCCTATAAACTAGTAAAATCTCTACTAGAGAGGAAAACTTCCCCTTTTCCTCTTTAGCTTAAATAAATAGTATTATAGTAACCTCTTATTAAATAAACTCAGGTCTAACCCCTCGTAGTTATACCTAGTATATCTTTATATATATTAAGCTCGGAATTACGCCGCAGCCCCTTCGCAAAAAGACTATAACAAATTCACCTAGTTCGCAGGTATAATTCGGGAAATACTATATAGGTATTTTAACCTATACCCTCTACTAGTTAAGGAAAATAATATAGGAACCCTATACGTTCCTACTACTTGCAAGCAAACCCTCTGAATATTACAAAGTCGGACGCGCGCTGCACCGGGGCCGATTATATCGGAGCCGAACGGGCTACTGAGGCTCTCGTGGCAACGCCCTCGCTGAACCTTCCAGCAAGGTGCTGCGAAAGCCACACGTGACCGAAGGCTGTGTATTGTCAGGAGGCGCGGAGTTAGAAGGTCTGTTGTACTTGAGCAGGTAAAATCACTATGCAGTGGCCAGAGGCCTATCTTTATATATATAGTTAGTAGCCTAGACCCTAGTATCCTCTTAAGGCGCCCTTAGATAGAATAGAACTAGGTTATTTATAACGCAATAGCTTACTAAGTATACTATAGGAGGGGATAAGTTAGGCTATACCTAAAGGATTAAGAAGAAACGCCCCTTATAAAGGAAATAAGAGCTATAAGGTTTTTTAATATACCCTCGTTCTCTATAATCTACTAATACCTAGCGAGATAACGGGGTAAGTACTAGGAGAGTATTATAGAGGTATTAGTATAAGCTATTAGCTTAGCTAATATTAAAAAAGCCTAAACTTAAAACTAAAGGAGGATTAATAATACTATCTACTAAGCTAGGTCTTAAGGGAGTTTCCTAACCTATTTAACCCTAATAAAGCTTACTTACTACCCCTAAGGTAATTAGGAGTAGACTACTAGATTAACTTTATATTAGAACTAGATAGAAGGGAGCTACTACTCCTTTAGGGCCCCCTCTATAATATATTAAGAAAAGAGCTACTAGTACTAAAAAAGACCTTATAAGACCTCTTAGATAAGGGGTTTATTAAAGCTAGTAGCTTACGTATTAGGGTATTAGTACTCTTTATAAAGAAGCTAGGGGGAGGAATTCGCTTTTATATTAACTATAGGGCCCTTAATATAATTACTAAGAAAAACCGCTACCCCCTCTTATTAATTTATAAGATACTATACTAAGTAAGTATAGCTAAGTAATATATTAAGCTAGATATAATAATAGCTTTCTATAAGCTAAAGGTAATAGAGGAGTATTAAGAAAGAACTATATTCTCTACTTAGTATAAGTTATTTAAATAAGTAGTTTACTTATTTAGCTTAACTAGCGCTCCTGAAAGCTTCTAGTAATATATTAATAATACCCTCTAAGACTTTCTTAATAACTTTATTATTACTTATATAGATAATATATTAATCTACTCTAATAGAACGAGGGAAGACTATAAGAAGAAGGTCTAGGAGGTCCTCTAGAGGCTAGTAGATATAGGGCTAAACCTTAACCCTATAAAGTATAAGTTCTTAGTTAAGAGGGTTAAGTATATAGGGTTTATTATAATAATAAGAGAGGGTTTCCCCTATAACCCTAAGAAACTCTAAGTAATTACTAAGTAGT
The DNA here is from genome assembly GCA_036785755.1 of Colletotrichum ledebouriae. Taxonomy (NCBI): domain Eukaryota; kingdom Fungi; phylum Ascomycota; class Sordariomycetes; order Glomerellales; family Glomerellaceae; genus Colletotrichum; species Colletotrichum ledebouriae. The sequence continues at coordinate 69,498 of JAVHLU010000090.1, forward strand.
TACCCCTTACCTCCCTAAAGGGGGTCTAGAGCTTCCTAAGGTTTATAAATTATTATAATATATTTATATTAAAATATAGGGATATTATTAGACTACTTATACTACTTACTAGGAAGAATATAATATTCTAATAAGGAGATAACTAAGAATAAGCCTTCTTATAGCTTAAATAGCTTTTAAATACCTAGCTAGTATTCTATTAGTTTAATTTAGAAGATAAGACTATTACTAAAACTAATTATTTAGGATTCGTACTAGGAGGGGTGCTCTTATAAGTTAACTTAGAGAGTACTTAGTATTTTATAGCGTTCTACTTATAGAAGCTCTTGCTTATAAAGTATAACTACCTTATTTATAATAGGGAGCTCCTAGTAGTTCTTTCTTACTTATATATATAGAGAGTGGAGCTATATAATATAACTACTTTTAAGGTACTAACTAACTACTAGGAGCTTAAATATGTTATAAAGAAATAGCGCCTTATAAAGCGCTAGAGCTAGTAAGTAGAGGAGCTATTCTAGTATAATTTTACTATTAAATATAGCCCTAGTAAGGAAGTAATAGCCCCTAATACCCTCTCTTAGAGAGAATAAGATATATTATAAGGGTAGGATAATAAGTAGAAGTAAGGGAGGGTTTTATAGCTATTACTAGACTACGCCTACCCCTATAGGGACTCTATAGCTAGCCCCCTAGTAAGGAGAAGTTAGAAGAGCTATACTAATATCCTAGATATTATAGTCTTTAATAATAACTCTAAACTATAAGCGCTATAGCTAGAAACTATAAAGAAGGATATAATATATAAAGCTATATACTATATAATTACTTACTAGCTTTAGAGCTTCCTACTAGATATTAAGGCTAAGGTTTAAATTAATAAATATAATATTAATAGTTAGGGGAGGCTAATATTTAAAGGGAAGCTATAAGTACCTAGCGGGGAGAATAATAATAACCTACTAGGGGAGCTCTATATAAGGATTATTTAATAGAGCTATAACTTAAGTATAACTACTTACCTAGGCTATAATAGCACGCTAGAAATAGTAAGCTACTAGTTCTACTAGCTAGGATAATTATAAATAATATAGAGATTTATAAGAAATTATAATATCTATAGAGGGATATATCTCTAGAAGTAAGCTAAGAGGAGCTTTCTAAAGCCCTTACTAGTACCTACTTGCTTATACTTAGACCTCTTAATAGATTTTATTATAAACTTACTACTTATAAAGGATAACGCTAGCTAATACTTATAGGTTATAATAAATAAGCTAGGTAAGTTAGTAATACTAGAGGAGATAGGTACTATAGAGGTAGAAGCTTATACTTACTAGTTCTTCACCTCCTACCTCTAGTTCTATAGGTTCCTATATAATATTATTAGTAATTAAGGGTCTAATTAGGTAAATAACTTCTAGGCTAAATTCTACTACCTTACTAATAGAAGGAGGCTATTAAGTACTATATACTACCTATAGACTAATAGTAGTATTAAGAGGTAGAACTAGGAGATATAAGCTATCCTATAGGTATTTATAACCTAGGTATAGGATAACTAGGAGTAGCTCTTACTTATTACTTAGCTAGCGCTCTATAATAAGGTTAGTAGTATAACTAAGCTCTCGCTATTCTTCTTGGAATATAAGTACTATACTAACCCTATACCTATTATAAATAATATAATAGAGAAGACCCCCTCTAGGGATATAGTAGCTACCCTCCTAGTAATAAGATTATAAGAGGTAGTAGACTTTATCTAAGTAAGTATTATATTTACTTAGTAGTATAGCGAGGAGAATATAAATTAATATAGGAGTATATCTAGAGAAGTACTAGGTAGGCGATAAGGTTTAGCGTTTAATAGCTAACTATAAGAGTGTCACGAGCCAGGATAACGTCGCAGGGAAAAGGGCTCAACGGGCTAAGTTAGGGAAGTCCGTAGGAGTTAGGAGTTATAGGGAGGCACTAGGTAACCCCTAGATAAGTCCCCTAGCCCTTACCTAATAGTTAGAGGGCTAGAGAAGAATGTTTAACCTTAGCTATACCTAACTATATTAACTCTCTTACTCTGCACTATACTATTTATAACACGTTCTTCTCTCTAACCTATATTAATAGGGGTATAAACTATTAGAGCAATACGATATATAATAATAGGATACCTACCTGCAGGTCTACTAGGGAGACGAATGCGGTATCGCTATTAGGATCCCCTGCTAGCTAGGAGCGACTAAATAGCTAAACGCAGGATAAGACGCCTACCGAGCAGAATAGTAATAAGGGTACTAGCAGAGGACTAGGTAGTTAATTAACGGAGGCTAAATTAGATTAGCTTATTAAGGAGGAAGAGAAGAAAGGGCGGCTAAAGTATAAATAGGAATATCTTAAGGCCTTAAGGGCTAGCTAACTATTAACCCTAGTGAGTAACCCTATTACCTACTAGGTAGTTATTAGTAGCAAATCGAAGAAGCACCGATCGGAGCTCTAGGGGAAGTATCTTCTAATACTTAAGTATAAAGGGGGTACCTAGACCGACTTTAATTAATTTATATTTAACCTTAACGCGCGATTTAAGATAAATAAGATTATATCGGACCTTGAAAAGGTGCTATTTACTACTAGGTACCTAGAGGGACTAGTAGTAAAGCGATAGACCTTATACCTTTCTATTAATTATAGTAATAAGGCGAAGGACGTTACTTAGGCGGTAATAAAGGACTAGTTAGCTAATAGTATAGCTAATATAAGGTCTAGGACCCTTAGTATATAAACCTAGCTTAAATAGGCCTACTAGCGACTAGGATAGTTATACTAGAGCTTTATTAACTATTACGAGGGGATTGAGGCGGAGAGCCCTTATTAATAACTAGAGGAGATCCGGGTAGCTAACGTAGTAGCTAGGCTAGACCCTAAGCTCTAATACTATATTATAGCGAATAGGTTGCTAAAATCGCAGCTTAACCTTAATGCTAAGGCTAGAAATACTAAACTTATAGTTAATATATAGACACGTAAGGCACTAGTAAGGGACTAAGGGACTAATAATAAGGGGCGACGACTAGAGGGCTAACCCACTAACCCGGAGGGACTAACCGAGGCCTTAAGGGAGTAAACTTACTCGGGCTATAGTAACGCCGATACTTACTAGGAGGATACTAAGGACTAGGATGCTAGGAAGGAAATTATCTATTATAGTTATAAGAAAAGGGGCTATATCGCGCTAAGGTACCCGTACTACTAGAAGTATAGCTACCCCCGCTATAAAGGAAAACCCTGCCCTAGTTAAAGACTAGAGGAGGACCGGGTAGTAACGCGTATAGTTTAATAGGGTAGCGACTAGCTACGTCGTATTAAAGCGACGATATAGGTCCGAGTAGCGGGTAGCTAGAAGACTAGTGCTACGCTTATTAATTATAGGGCTAATAAGAATATTATAGACTAGAGGATTATAACTAATACCTAACCGGAGGCTAATAAGTCAGAACCTATTAGGGGAATATAGGTATCTAAGGGACCTAACTATAGCATATAGAAGTTAGTAACCTAGATAACTAATAGGGTAGGTATCTAGCGAACGGCTTTATATAACTTTAGGATTAATAATAGTAATAGTTATAACGCTATCCTAGGTATCCCTTAGTATATAGCAGAGCGCCCTAATCTTAATTAGAGGGAGTTAGGCTAGACCTTTCCCCTATACGAGAAGAGTATCTATCTTATTATAACTATAAAGGAATTTAGGCGCGTTAAGAACGAGGCGAAAGTAGTACTTATAGGGGTACTGCGGGTTAATTATATATTAACTACTAGCTACTAGGAGGATACCTAAGACCCTAAGGATACCGAGGAAACTAAAATAAATATCCTACCGGAGTACTAGGACTTTTAGAAGGTATTTAATATTAACCTAGCAGGAGCTATACCGGAGTTCGGGACTACTAGGAGCTACCCTATTAACCTAGAGCCTAGAACTAAGCCTCTATTTAGGCCTATCTACCTACTAGCTAAGAAGGAGTTAGAAGAGTTAAGGGATTATATCTATAAGGCCCTATAGAAGGGATAGATTTGCTTATTAGTAAGCCTAGTAGGGGCGCTAATTCTATTTATCCTAAAGAAGGGAGGTAAGTTAAGGTTATATATAGACTACTAGGGACTTAACTAGGTAACTACTAAGAACCGCACCCCTATCCCTCTAATTAATAAGATCCTTAACCGACTCTCAGGAGCTAAGTACTTTACTAAGCTCGATCTTAAGGATATATACTACTAGGTAAGGATCCGGGAGGGAGACGAGTAGAAGATAGCATTCTATATATAATACGGCTACTATAAATATTATGTTATACTATTCGGGCTTATTAACGCACCCGCTACCTTCTAGACGTTTATTAACGAGTTACTTATAAGCCTAGTTAACGTTATTTATATTATATATTTAGATAATATCCTGATTTTTACTAATAATATAGACTCCTATATAGAGGCCGTGAGATAGGTACTTACCCGGTTAGAAGCTAATAGCCTCTATACGAACCCCGATAAGTATGAATTTTATAAGGAGGAGATTAAATTCCTTAGGTTTATAGTCTTAGCAAACGGAGTTGCTATAGAATATAAGAGGGTCTAGGTAATAGCTAAGTAGCTAGTGCCTACTACGACACGAGAGATTTAATAATTTCTAGGATTTATAGGGTTCTATAGGAGATTTATTAAGAATTACTCTAAGATTTATAGCCCGCTTACTAACTAACTCGCTAATATAGCTAAGGGATAGCTAGTAATAACTAGGGAGGCACGGGTTACCTTCTACTAGCTCTGCGCTTTATTTATAGAAGCGCCTATATTACGCTACTTTAATCCTATACTCCTAATCTAAGTTAAAACCGACGTATTAGACTTTATAATAGGGGTAATACTAAGCTAGCTAGAGGGGGACGTATAGAGACTAGTAGTATTTATATCTCAGAAGCTTAAGGGTACGTAACTACGATATAGCACGCTAGAGGCAGAGCTACTAGCTATTAGGGAGGTAGCAGTGAGGTAGTAGTACTACTTACTTTACTCCTAGCATTATATCCGATTTATTACTAACTACCTAGGTTACTAATACCTCGCTAATAAGAAGACGCTAAGCAGCCGCTAGGCTCGGCTATTACAAGACCTATTAATATTCGACTTTGAAATTAAATACTAGCCGGGTCGCTATAACCTAGCTGATAGCCTATCTTAGAGACCTAACTATACCCTAGAGGATAGGGAAATTATTAAAGCTAGGGACTCGCTCCTATAAGACTTCTTATAACGTTTTAATAATACTACTATCCGAAGGGTAAGCACTAGGTAGTAACGAGGTACCTAACTACTAAATACCTCGCTAGAATAACTTATACTATCGCTCTAGGAATAAGTTAAGGAGGCCTAATAGAAAGACCCCTTTTATATTAATAAGGAGTAGGAATAGCGAGGTATAAGGTAATTACTAGATAATACTAATACCCTAAGATACTAGGGAGGGCTATATATCCTAGATAACTACCTACTTTAAAATAAAGTCCTTAGAGCCTTTTATAACGAACTATCCGGGGGTTACTAGGGGGTTACTAAGATACTAAAGAGGATTAGAAAATCCTTCTTCTAGAACGCGCAGAAAGGCGATATTAAAGAATATATTAAGACGTATATAACGTGCTAACGCACGAAGCTAAGATACTACCCCCTATATAGTAAACTAGTATCCCTACTAGTACCTACTAGGCCCTTCGAGCAAATATTAATTAACTTTATTACTAAATTACTATTATCGCCCACGACTAAAAACAAGCCTTACGACACTATCCTCGTTATTATTAATCGATTTACGAAATACTCCCTATATATCCCTACTAGGGAGTTACTTACTACTAATAGGTTAGCCACGCTACTAACCAAATACATCTTCCTTACGTTCAGGCTCCTAGAAGCTATTATATCCAATTAGGGATCGCTATTTACTAGTAACTTCTAGTCCGAAGTATACTACCTACTAGTTATTAAGAGGAAGATTAGTACCGCTTTCTATCCCCAAACCGACGGCTAAATAGAACGCTAGAACTAGAGTATTAAGCACTTTTTAAGGACTTTCTATAATATTAACTAGGACGACTAGGCAACGTGGCTCGACCTAGCCTAATTCGTTTATAATAACTCCTACTATAAAGCTACTAAGACGTTACCCGCTAAACTACTAATAGGGTATTCCCCTTATAGGCCTAACGACGTTAAACCCTAGTTAAAAGTTTTAGTCCTAGCAGTATATAAGAGAATCTATAGCCTACTTACCTAGAGGTTAGCTATTACTAACTTGCTTTAGAAGTATAATAATATATATAGCAAGTTCTATAATCGGAGGAGGACCCCTATTATTTTCGCTATAGGAGACCTCGTCCTACTTTTAATAAAAAATATTAGGCAGAGGCGGCCCTCCTATAAACTTTCTAATAAATATTTAGGCCTATTTAGGATCTAACGGGTAATTAATAGGGGACGGGCGTATAAGCTATAGATAGATAAAAATTACTAAATCTATAATATATTTACGCCTATATAACTAGAACCCTTTTTTAGCTTAGCTATCTTACCACGAGATATCCTAATTAACGACGATAATAACGTCTATATAGTAGACTATATCATTACCTATAGGGGACCTAGACGAAACCGTTAGTACCTTATTAAATAGAAAGGCTATAGCGAACTAGATAATTTATAGGAGCTATAATATAACATATCGATAGACTTATAAAGCGATTATAAAGCCTAATTATAAGCAAAAGCGTTATAGTCGCTATATAATTTAATAGATAACTTAACGGGTAACTAGTAGTTAGGTAGAAATAGGGCATGCTAGCTAGGTATCTTAATTCACTAGCCCGAAGGCCCCTAATAAGGCGGAAAGAGACTAGAAAAATACCTAAAGGTAACTAACTACTACCTAGAGGTTATTAGTAGCCTACTAGGGGCGCTCTTAAAAATTTTAAATCTACTAAGCGCTAGCGCCCTTAGTATCGTTATTATTCCTTATCGTCTCCCCCTGAAATAGATAGAGTAGTTAAAACCTTATAATACTACTTTAAGTTAGAAATACTAACTAGAGGAGCACTAGTAAGGCACTAGTAGAGATTAGGTCGACTTACTACCTTATTATAAGCCTTATTTACCTCCTTAGCACGCTTAGCTCGCATATCCTATATATCTAGCTACTTACTAGCTAACTGCTCTATCTCTAGGTAGTAGTAGCGGAGCTCCTCGTTCTACTTATATAATAACTTAGTCTACTTCTTAGCCTCCTTAGCGAGGCGCTACTAATACCTAGCTATATCCTCTAAGGCAACTACCTAGCAGTTCTCTATCTCTATAGAGATCTTAGCCTCCTTAGCCTTATACTTCTTAAGCGTTATAGTAGCCTCGTTCTTCTTAACTTAGAGGGCTTTCTTAACCGCGAGCTAGGCAGCAAGGATCTCCTCCTAAATATAATTAGATACTAGGGGCAAAGCACTAGGGAGGCACTAGGGACCTACCTAGTTCTTAGTATACTATACCTAAAGGTCGGGCTAGGAACTAGCCTCGTCTATAAGGCGTTTAATCTTATTAGTAGCGCCTAATATATAATAGGTAGCCTATAGCGAGTTAGTAGATAAGAAATAGAAAGTATTAAGTATAACGTATAGTAATATAAGCCTTACTATTACCTATTTTAGTATAACGCTTATATTTAGTAGAGGTATCTAAGAAACGAATAAATTAGTAGCAAATTCGAAACCTAAAACTAGCAAAGCACTAGATAAGCACTAGACGAGTACTAGGGGAGGACTAGAAACTTACTATTGCTCTCGAAGTAAAGAATTAAGCTTATAAGGAGCTTAATATAGGGGAGATCCTCCTTAGGGGGCTCCTACTTCGCTATAGCTAGGAGGTACTAGTAGTAGGGGCACCCCCGGAGTATACCCGTAGTAGGGAGGGGAGCTTCGTTAATAGAGTTAGTAATATTAGTAGCGGAGGACGATATAATAATAAATTCGTTATATAGTAATTAAGATAAAGTTATTAGTAGGGGAGCAGGAGGCTAATAGTAACTTATTAGCATTAGTAGTAGTTATAAGTCTAAAGAAGTAAGAAGAAGAGATTTTAGCAGGGCGGAATTTCAAACGATATTTATACTTATTTAACTTAACGCTAAAACCAGCCTTTTACGTAGCCTAAAGGAGGATAATCTCTAGATAATTATATTATTTAACTTTATTTAACTATACTACGAATAGGGAGGTACTAGGTAGTCACGGGATAACAACCGGTAACCCCCTATACTATAACAAAAGCCTTCTTTATCCCTAGAGGGAGAATGCCCTTATTAGACCTATAAAGGAGCTAAAAATATAATAACAGGCGGAAAATATAATAATTCAGAGGGCGAATCTAAAGTAATAAAAACGAGCCCGAGTAATAATACGTTTTAGCGTAACCCCACGAAGGAAAGAGTAGCCCTCGTGAGGGGGTTTAGCTATAACTATCCGGATAACTACTAGGTAGTCCTAGACCTATTAGATAAAGCTATAAGAGTAGTTAGAATAGGGGGACTAGCCCTATTACTAGCTTACTACTCCTCTAAGCTATAAAGTCCCTTACTACCTAGGTATAAGAGCTATAAGAGTAACTAGGGTAGAGGATAGGTGCCCTACTACTAGTTAATAACTCCTCTAAGCTACCTAGCTATCTAAGGAAGAGTTATATAGCTAGAACGAGGGACGCCGAATTCTAGTCCTATAGAAACTAGGAGGTTATAAAGTCCTATAAGGAGGCACTAGGTACCCTCTAGATAACTATAGAGTAAACTAGTCTAAGGGCAGACTAGTTTAGAGGGGGGGGATTATATCACGAGCTAGAATAACGTCGTAGGGAAAAGGGCTTAATAAGCTAAGTTAGGGAAGTCCATAGGAGTTAGGAGTTATAGGGAGGCACTAGGTAACCCCTAGATAAGTCCCCTAGCCCTTACCTAATAGTTAGAGGGCTAGAGAAGAATATTTAACCTTAGCTATACCTAACTATACTAACTCTCTTACTCTGCACCGTACCGTTTATAACAAAGAGCCCTAGGCCTAGTAAGAAGCTATTATAGTTATATTATAAATATATTATAATAAGAGTCCCGAGCTTATATATTATTAAGTTAGATATACCTAGTAATATCTACCCGAGGTTCTATATAAACCTCCTCTAGAGGGTACTAGAGGACCCCTTGCTTATATAAATAAGGATAGACCCCTAGCTACTACTAATTATAGCTAATAATAGCGAATTCGAGTAGTATATAAAGGAGATATATATAGCGCGATAGAAGGTAGTTAGATAAGAGTAGAGGTATAAAGTCCTAGTTAAGTAGGAGGGGTATATAGAGCCTACCTAGGAGCCTATAAAAGCTATTATAAAGATTATTATAGTAGATAGGTATAAAGCCCTATATAGGCTAGTTATAAATAATAATAGTAACCTAGCCTATACTTAGGGGGGGACTAGCTAGGAGGGGGGATAGTATTATAAGCTATACCTAAGTTAAGCCTACTTAGGCTTCTACTTAGGTTTATTACTTAAAGGAGCTACCTAAGGCCTAACTAGGGCTTACTTAGTTATTCCCTATAGACTAGTAAAATCTTTACTAGAGAGGAAAACTTCCCCTTTTCCTCTTTAGCTTAAATAAATAATACTATAGCGACCTCTTATTAAATAAACTCAGGTCTAACCCCTCGTAAAGGGCTAGATTAGCTATAATACTTTAACTAATATATAAAACTATATATTAGTAGTAATTATTACCTCCTTATTATTAATAGGTATAGCCTCTAGCTACTATATAGTGATTTTACCTACTTAAGTGTAATAGACCTTCTAACTCCGCGCCTCCTAATAATACACAGCCTTTGGTCACGTGATCGTAACCTAATAACCTTCTAAGTTACCGACTACCTTCCCTAACCATAGCTATACTTATATATACCTATTAATAGCCTCACGATCTTTAACTTTATATTGATAATAACGTGGTTTTTAATTATTTAAACTACGAAACTATCGACCTATCCTCTCGCGCACTACCTACGCTGCTAATACTACCTCTATTACTACTTTATCCGCTAGTAGCTATACCGTTATTAGCAACGCTCTCCTTATTAGTTAGCGCAAGTCGTACTTACTAACGTTTAAGCCCTTATACGCCTAGGCTACCTAGGCCGCCTCTACCTTAGTAATATAGAGGACCTATTTAAAGAAGGGCTACTCTATAGGGTATATAATAATCCAATAAACTTCTATTACTAAGTTTACTTACTTAGCTCTAATATTATTATACCTTATAGAGTCCCCTATAAGGGTATTAAAGTAAGCTCTCTTAAGGGCTATACTAATAATATACTCTCTATATATAGTAGAGTAGTTAATAAAAGAGCAGGTTTTATTAATTATATTAAGGCTAAACTCTCTAGTAATCCCCTCTATATTATTTATACTAAAGGGTATACCTCGTTTAGGCTTAGTATATTTATATATAAGGTTTAATATTAATATAGTTAAGGATTTATTATAGGTTAGATAAGGATAAGGAAGAGGGAGAGGTATAAAGCCCTGCTTATAGTAAAGCTTCTTATACTTCTAGCTATAAGAACCTCTTAGGAAAGACCTCTTTAGTTAAGAAGTTACCTCTCGTATAGTAGCGTTCGCAGCACTTTTAGCACCTTACTAGAAGGTCGACCTTTTGGGTTAAGGAGTTATCTCATATAGTGGCTTTGCTATGAGAGCCTTAGTGGCCTGTTTAGCTCCGATGTAATCGGCCCTGGTGCGGCGCGCGTCCGACTTTATGCGAGGGTTTGCAAGTAGTAAGAATATATAGGGTTCCTATATTATTTTCCTTAACTAGTAGAGGGTATAAGTTAAAATACCTATATAGTATTTCCTAGATTATACTTATAAACTAGGTGAATTTGTTATAGTCTTTTTATAAAGGGGCTGCGGCGTAATTCCAAACTTAAATAATAAGTATAAAAGTTACTATACTACTAACTTTAAGATATATTATAAGGAAAATAATATTATTATACTCTATATACTAGCTTATTTATCTTATCCACTTTAGCCCTTAGATATTAAGTATTTTAAGCTACTAAGAAAGGCTTATAATTAAGAAATTAAATAAAAAGGATATAATAAAGTAATACGTATATTATAAGAGAGGGCCTTTTTTCTATGTTTTATAGAATATGTATATAAGAACCTATGAATAGAATATCTAGGGAGGATTTAAAGGGGCAAGGCTTATACCTTTAAGTATAGAGAATATATTATTTAAGCCTAATATAAAGTTATATATTTTAATACCTCTAGGATCCTTATTAATAATACCCCTAGCTTAGACTTTTTAAATATTAAATAACTTAATTAAGATATCTTCTTCGTTTAAATTTATTAAAAAGAGGATCTCTTATTATTAAAATAGCTCTCTAATTCTAATTATTAAAACTATAAAATATTTATTAAAAGAGGTATTAGGATTTAAATATTAGATTACCTTATTAAGGTTTAAAAATAAAATCCTTTATAAGGAGAATAACTTACTTAGCTAATACGAGAGAGCTAAAAAAGCCTAGCTTAGATAGACAGAGAGTCTTATTATAGCTAAAATAGAGAATATTTAGTTATAAAGAGAAGTAATAACTTAAATTAAGGAGGAAATATATTAGAATAGTAGTATAAACTAAGAATGAACATAAGCTAATGGTAATATAATATCTAGAGGAATACTAATTATAATATATAGATATATTAGTTTATTAAAAAATATCTAATAAAGAGGTTTCTAAGTAGTTTAAATTTAATTGATTTCCTAGGTATGCTTTATTAGTTAGAAATATCTTTTAATCGCGGTTAGGTAGGTAGCTCGCTTATCTAAGTAGCCCGCTTATTAACTACGTTAAGTATAATAATAGCTATATTTATTTCCTTAGCTTATTAATTATTTATTATAAAGTAATAACTAAGTATAAACCATAGTAATTGTTTTATAGGCATAGAACGCTTACTCTAGATAATACATATCTAGGATATAGTAAATATGTTAAAGTAATAAGTAATATAAGTATAAAAACGTGAATAGAAAGGAAATTCATAATAAATATAATAATAAGGGAGTGCCTTTATAGAGTTAAAGGCAATTATAAATAACACATAATAAAAGAATACTTATATTTAGTAGAATATCTAATTAGTATACTAGCTTTCTAATTCTTTGGGGGCTCTAAAAGAGATTTATGAATAGCTATATTTTTAAATCTAGCTTTCTTAGTAAATAGTAACTTAAACTTATTTCAAGATAAACCTAATCTCTTAGCTTAAATATTATAAAGCATTATTTTTGATTATTAAGTTCGGAATTACGCCGCAGCCCCTTCGCAAAAAGACTATAATAAATTCACCTAGTTTATAAGTATAATTCGGGAAATACTATATAGGTATTTTAACCTATACCCTCTACTAGGTAAGGAAAATAATATAAGAACCCTATATATTCTTATTACTCGCAAGCAAACCCTCTAAATATTACTATATAAAGTCGGACGCGCGCTACACTAGGGCTAATTATATCAGAGCCGAATAGGGCACTAAGGCTCTCGTGGCCTAGAAAAGCCACTATATAAGATAACTCCTTAACCCAAAAGGTCGACCGTCTAGTAAGGTAAATACTACTATATAAGAGGTAACTCCTTAACTAAAGAGGTCTTTCCTAAGAGGTTCTCATAGCTAGAAGTATAAGAAGCTCTGCTACGAGCAGGGCTTTATACCTCTCCCTCTTCCTTATCCTTATCTAACTTATAATAAATCCTTAATTATATTAGTACTAAACCCTATATATAAATATACTAAGCCTAAGCGAGGTACGCCCTTTAGTATAAATAATATAGAGGGGGTTACTAGAGAGTTTAGCCTTAATATAATTAATAAAACCCGCTCCTTTATTAACTACTCTGCTATATATAGAGAGCGTATTATTAGCATAGCCCTTAAGAGGGCTCACCTTAATACCCCTATAGGGGACTCTATTGAGCTCGGAATTACGCCGCAGCCCCTTCGCAAAAAGACTACAACAAATTCACCTAGTTCGCAGGTATAATTTAGGAAATACTATATAGGTATTTTAACCTATACCCTCTACTAGTTAAGGAAAATAATATAAGAACCCTATATATTCCTACTACTCGCAAGTAAACCCTCTAAATATTATAAAGTCGGACGCGCGCTATACTAGGGCTAATTATATCGGAGCTAAACGGGCTACTAAGGCTCTCGTGGCCTAGAAACACCCTCGCTAAACCTTCTAGTAAGGTAAAAGCTACTATATAAAATAACTCCTTAACCTAAAAGGTCGACCTTCTAGTAAGGTGCTAAAAGTGCTATAAATACTACTATATAAGAAGTAACTCCTTAACTAGAGAGGTCTTTCCTAAGAGGTTCTTATAGCTAGAAGTATAAGAAGCTCTATAAGTAGGGCCTTATACCTCTCCCTTATCCTTATCCTTATCCCTTAACTATATTAGCACTAAACCCTATATATAAATACGCTAAGCCTAAGCGAGGTATACCCTTTAGTATAAATAATATAGAGGGGATTACTAGAGAGTTTAGCCTCGATATAATTAATAAAACCCGCTCCTTTATTAACTACTCTGCTATATATAGAGAGCGTATTATTAGTATAGCCCTTAAGAGGGCTTACTTTAATACCCCTATAGGGGACTTTATAAGGTATAATAGTATTAGAGCTAAGTAAGTAAACTTAGTAGTAGAAGTTTAGTAGGTTATTATATACCCTATAGAGTAGCCCTTCTTTAAGCAGGTCCTCTATATTATTAAGGTAGAGGTAGCCTAGGTAGCCTAGGTAAATGTTAGTAAGTATAGCTTATGCTAAATAGAGAGAGCGTTACTAACGATAGCATAGCTAGCGGACGAAGTAGTAATAGAGGTAGTATTAGCGGCGCGGGTAGTGCGCGAGAGGAAAAGTTAATAGTTTCGTAGTCTATTGAATAATTAAAAACCACGTTGTTATCAATATAAAGTTAAAGATCGTGAGGCTATCTAGTGGGGTATATATAAGTGCGGCTATAGTTAGGAGAGGTGGTTAGCAATTACGATCACGTGACCGAAGGCTATGTATTGTTAGGAGGCGCGGAGTTAGAAGGTCTATTGCACTTAAGCAGGTAAAATCACTATGCAGTGGCTAGAGGCCTAGGGGACTCTATAAGGCGCGATAGTATTAGAGCTAAGCAATTAAACTTAGCAGCGGAAGTTCGGCGGGTCGTTTTATTTTTAATTATATTATTCCTTTATATATATATAGTTAGGCTACTATAATTAAAACTTTAGCTCCCTCTTAGAAGGTCTTATAGTTTAGCTAAGAGTTATTATTACTAAGTATATTTAATATAGTATTAGTATTTATTCTATATAGCATTTAGTTAAGTAAATATTTAATAACTTATAAGCAAATATTATTAAGGTTATACTATAGCCTAAATAAGATAGCTACCTAGTTATTATTAAAAGTATTTAGAGAGTACTGAATTACTAGTTTAATAGTTTAAGTTTTATCTTCTAAGAGTCTAATAGTTTGAGGATAATAAGATATTAAAAACTTAATACCCGGGGGTGTGGGGCGTCGCGGGCTCGCGTTTATACCCCCTACTCACGTAGGGGGGTAAAAAAGCCCGCACCACGTTAAGAAGGGGGTTCTACTCTATATTAATAAGGCTATATAGTTAACTTTAAAAGCTAAAAGAATATATAAATATAGTAAAAGTAATGAATATTTAACTCTATAAATATATAATCTTTATTAAATTTAATATATTATATTAGACTCGGAATTATATTATAGCCCCTTTATAAAAAGACTATAATGAATTTACCTAGGTTATAGGTATAATTCGGGAAATACTATATAGGTGCTTTAACCTATACTCTCTATAAGTCAAGGAAAATAATATAGGAACCCTATATATTCCTACTTAGAAGTAAACCCTTTAAATCTTATAAAGTTAGACGCAGGCTATACTAGGGCTAATTATATTAGAGCTAAATAGGCTACTAAGGCTCTTATAGTAATACCCTCGCTAAACCTTCTACTAAGGTAATTACTATACTATAGGTTATATCCTATATACTGCTATTAGTTACCGCTTAGCTACGTATATAGACCGCTCCTACGCGCCTACGCGCGGAGCCTCCTAGATAGTATAAACTATATTATATCCTATATATTACTATATATTCCTATAATATCTAGTAGCATAACTATAGTTACTTCGATCCGCGCAACTTACGTAGTTAATTACTATATAATAGCGAATAATTATAATAGGTATATAAGCTACTTCTTTTTTAGAGACTAATTAACGCTAATACGCCGTTACTAGTACTTAACTGCACCGCTGCTAATATACGCACACTAGCAGAGTTCTTTATAACTTCGAGAGATCCCGCGAGGGATTACTATTACTAACGCTACTATTACTAACGCTACTAATACTAACGCTAACGCTCCTAATGCCTATATACGCCTTAGGACCCTTTGTAATAGCTATTAATCAAACCCTTTCGCTAGACTAGTCTTATCCTATACCTCCGCCCTACTATAAATATAGCGCTACTAACTTTCGTAATAAGAACGCGTTATATCGCTATATATTTATAAATAACTATAGCCCTTAATAACGCTACAATTATAAACTCTACTACGCCGACTTCTCTTTATATAACGCTCTATTTTAGTATATTTATAACCCTTTATTATATATAAGTACGCTATATACGCAAGAGGGCTCTTAACCCTACTCCTCTCTCTATATAAGTTAGTACCCCTATATATAGATCTAGTACCCTTTCAAAAGGTTCTAAATCCCCTTAAGATACTAATATTAACGCTAAGGTAGCTAAAGTAATTAAGAAGTCCCCGCTACTATTCCTACAGAGTCTCTACTATACCGCTACCCTTATTAGCTAAGCTACCTCCCTTCTCGCTACTCGCCTCTTGCTACCTAGGCCTTAACTACCCACGCCCCTTTAACTTTATTACTTTAAGCTATATATACTAGCGCCCCTACTACTTTAAAACGCCCTTATCCCGCGAAGACTACTACCCCCGCGGACCGCACCTATACTATTAATAATCCTAGCTACTTCTATATTATTAAGATCTAGCTTTAGCTATAATACGCCTTTCTAACTACTACCTAGTATAATACTATAGTGCCTATACTCATATAAGATATATTATATAGTGGCGAGGAACTTTAAGTTTAGGGAATTTAATTATATAGGCTCTACTAACTATAAAATATATAATACGGGCGATAAGGACTCTATAAGCGATAAGGACTCTATAAGCAATAAGGAAGGCTTTATAACTAATATGGAGGACTCCCTAAGCGAGGAGGGCTCTATAGGTAATAATAATAATAGGGAAGACTCTCTATCTAAGGGCTCTAAAGATAGTTTAAGTTATACTAATACTACTACTAAATATAGCGATAGCTACGACGCTAACGTCCACGACCGCGCTAAATATAGTAGCGATAATGCCACTAGTAATAACTACGCTAAGTATAGTAGTAATAATACCGCTAGTAATAACTACGCCGCTAGATATAGCGAGGGCTACGTGAGCAACCGCGAGGCTAAATATAGCGACAGCTACGCTACTAATAGCCACGCCGACGATTATACTAATAGCTATAGCAACAGTTACGCCGATAGCTATAGTAATAGGTATAATAATAACTAAGCTTTAGAGAGTTATTATAGCAATAGGACGGAATATTAATTATTAAACTATAGATTTACCCCCTTCGCGCTGCCTTAGCCGCGCGAAGCTATAAGTTATAGGAATAGGTTATTGCAATTAGTTACTATAATATAGTATTATTCGCCCGCGCCTCCGCGCATATAGCGTGCGCGCACGCATAGCAATAGGGACTATTACTCTTTTATAGAGGGGTAGATATTACTATACTATAGGTTATATCCTATATTAAGCTCGGAATTACGCCGCAGCCCCTTCGCAAAAAGACTATAATAAATTCACCTAGTTCGCAGGTATAATTTAGGAAATACTATATAGGTATTTTAACTTATACCCTCTACTAGTTAAGGAAAATAATATAAGAACCCTATATATTCCTACTACTTATAAGAAAACCCTCTAAATATTATAGAGTCGGACGCGCGCCGCACTAGGGCTAATTATATCGGAGCTAAATAGGCTACTAAGGCTCTCGTAGCCTAGAAAAGCTACTATATAAGATAACTCCTTAACCTAAAAGGTCGACCTTCGAGCAAGGTGCTAAAGGTAAAAGCTATTATATAAGATAACTCCTTAACCTAAAAGGTCGACCTTCTAGTAAGGTAAACGCTACTATATAAGAGGTAACTCCTTAACTAAAGAGGTCTTTCCTAAGAGGTTCTTATAGCTAGAAGCATAAGAAGCTCTATAAGCAGGGCTTTATACCTCTCCCTCTTCCTTATCCTTATCCCTTAATTATATTAGTACTAGACCCTATATATAAAAACGCTAAGCCCGCGCGAGGTATACCCTTTAATACTAATAATATATAAGAGCTTGCTAGAGAGTTTAGTATTAATATAATTAATAAGACCCGCTCCTTTTTTAACTACTCTATTATATATAGAGAGTATATTATTAATATAGCCCTTAAGAGGGCTCTTATTAATACCCCTAGAGGGGATACTTATTATTATATTATAGCTAAGTAAGCAGATTTAGTAATAGAAGCTAGGTAGGTTATTATATACCCTATAGAGTAGCCCTTCTTTAAGTAAGTCCTCTATACTATTAAGGTAGAAGTAGCTTAGGCCCCTTAGGGGAATATTAGTAAGTATAGCTTATACTAACTAATAGAGAGAGCGTTACTAACAATAGTATAATAAAGATAGTAACGACTTCTAGTAGATAAAGTAGTAATAGAGGTAGTATTTAATAGCAGCGCGGGTAATATATAAGAGGAAAAGTCGATAGTTTCGTAGTTTAAATAATTAAAAACTACGTTATTATTAATATAAAGTTAAAGATCGTGAGGCTATCTAGTGTAACGGGTATATATAAGTGCGGCTATGGTTAGGAAAGGATCACGTGACCGAAGGCTATGTATTGTCAGGAGGCGCGGAGTTAGAAGGTCTGTTTATATCCTATATACTACTATTAGTCACCGCCTAGCTATATATATAGACCGCTCCCGCGCGCCCACGCGCAGAGCCTCGTAGTTAGTATAAACTATATTATATCCCAGATATTACTATATATTCCTATAATAAAGGTAAAAGCTACTACGTGAGATAACTCTTTAACCTAAAAGGTTAACCTTTTAGTAAGGTATTATAAAAGCTATATAAGATAACTCCTTAACTTAAAAGGTTAACCTTCTAGTAAGGTATTATAAATACGATTATATAAGAGATAACTCCTTAACTAAAAAGGTCTTTCCTAAGAGGTTCTTATAGCTAGAAGTATAAGAAGCTCTGCTATGAGCAGGCCCTTATACCTCTTCTATATATTATACATAGGATATCTAAGGTTAAAGATTAAAAAGACCTCTTAATTTTATATACCTATAGAACTATATTATATAATAATAAAGTAAATATAGTATATTATAGAGAGGAACTACGTCTACTATGTTAAGTATATATTTTATATAGTCTAGCTATATATACTATTGTATATATATTAAAAGGATATTTCTTAAAAAAGAAATAGTTTTAAAAGGTCTTAATACTTTTTAGATTTCTAGAGTAATAGAGCCAATAGATTCTTTCAAAACTATTAGGTTAATATTATACTTCTTTTAATATAATAGCTATATTATTTAAAGCTATATATACTATGAATACGTTAGTATTATATTTATACTTACTAGCGCCTCATATATATAAGTCCTGGAGACTAATACCTATTCAAGCTCTTCTATAAAGTATATACCTAACGTGGTTAATAAGCGAGCTACCTACTTAACTATAACTATAGGATATTTCTAAATAATATATAATACCTAGGAAATAAATTAAATTTAAACTACTTAGAAAGCTCTTTATTAGATATTTCTTTAATAAATTAATTTATTTATATATTATAACTAGTATTCCTATAGATAGTATATTACTATTAACCTATCTCAATTCTTAGTTAGTAATTATTATTCTAATGTATTTCCCCCTTAATCTAAGTTATTACCTCTCTTTATAACTAAATATCCTCTACTTTAGCTATAATAAGACTCCCTCTTTATCTAAGCTAGGCTTTTTTAGCTTTTTAATATTAGCGAAATAAGTTATTCTCCTCCTAAAGGACTTTATTCTTATACTTTAATAAGGTAATATAATATATAAATCCTTATACTCTTTTTAATAGATATCTTATAGGTTTAATAATTAAAGTTAGAGAGCTATTCTAATAATAAGGGATCCTCTTTTTAATAAGTTTGAACTAAGAAAATAACTTAGTTAGACTATTTATTATTTAAGAAATCTAATCTTAAGGTATTATTAAAAGAGATCCTAGAGGTATTAGAGTATATAACTTAATATTAAGCTTAGATAGTATACTCTCTATGCTTAAAAGTATAGGCCTAGCCCCTCTAAATCCTCCTTAGATATTTCTTTCTATAATTACTTATATAGATACTCTATAAAATATAGGGAATAAGTCCTCCTTTATAATATAAGTATTACGTTATTATATCTTTTATTTAATTTCTTAGCTATAAGCTTTCTTTAGTAGCTTAAAATACCTAATATCTAAGGGCTAAAGTTAGTAAGATAAATAAGCTAGTATATAGAGTATAATAATATTATTTTCCTTATAATATATCTTAAAGTTAGTAATATAATAACGTTTATACCTATTAATAATAAAGAGGTAATAACTACTACTTATATATAGTTTTATATACTACTTAAGTATTATAGCTAATCTAAGCCTCTTTTATCTACTATCTATCTATTGTTAAATATTATAATTACTTAGTTATATAAGAGACTAGTTTTAATATAGTAAGAGGAGAGATAGTATTAGCTTATAATAATCATATAGAGCGGAACGCAATAGCTTAATAAACTAATAGCTTAAATAACTATAACCTATTTATAATTAATAGGCTATATTATTTATATATCTAAGGCCTCTAGCCACTGCATAGTTATTTTACCTACTTAAGTGTAATAGACCTTCTAACTCCGCGCCTCCTAGTAATATATAGCCTTCGGTTACGTGATCCTCTCCTAACTATAGCCGTACTTATATATACCTATAGCCTCACGATCCTTAACTTTATATTAATAATAACGTAGCTTTTAATTATTTAAACTATAAAACTATTAACTTCTCCTCTCGCGCACTTCCCGCGCTACTAATACCGCCTCTATTACTACTTTATCTACTAGAAGTCGTTACTATCTTTACTATGCTAATATTAGTAACGCTCTCTCTATTTAGCATTAGCCGTACTTACTAATAAGCCCTAAGGGGCCTAGGCTACCTCTGCCTTAATAGTGCAGAGGACCTAGTTAAAGAGGAGCTACTCTATAGTATATATAATAACCTACCTAGCTTCTACTACTAAGTCTACTTACTTAGCTATAATATAATAGTAAGTATCCCCTCTAGGGGTATTAATAAGAGCCCTCTTAAGGGCTATATTAATAATATACTCTCTATATATAATAGAGTAGTTTAAAAAAGAATAGGTTTTATTAATTATATTAATACTAAACTCTCTAGTAAGCTCTCGCGTATTATTAGTATTAAAGGGCGTGCCTTACGCAAGCTTAGCGGTTTTATATATAAGGTCTAGTACTAATATAGTTAAGGATTTATTATAGGTTATAGGGATAACGATAAGGAAGAGGGAGAGGTATAAAGCCCGGCTTATAATAGTAGAGCTTCTTATGCTTCTAGCTATAAGAACCTCTTAGGAAAGACCTCTTTAGTTAAGAAGTTACCTCTTATATAGTAATATTTACTTTTAATACCTTACTGAAAGGTTAACCTTTTAAGTTAAGGAGTTATCTTATATAATAGCTTTTATCTTAAGTACTTTACTAAAACGTTAAACTTTAAGGTTAAGTAGTTATCTTATATAGTAGCTTTTATAGCACCTTACTAGAAGGTTTAGCGAGGGTATTACCACGAGAGCCTTAGTAGCCCGTTTAGCTCTAATATAATTAGCCCTAGTATAGCGCGTATCTAACTTTATAGAAGGGTTTGCTTATACGTAGTAGGAACATATAGGGTTCTTATATTATTTTCCTTAACTAGTAGAGGGTATAAGTTAAAATACCCGTATAGTATTTCCTAAATTATACTTACAAACTAGGTAAATTTATTAAGTTCGGAATTACGCCGCAGCCCCTTCGCAAAAAGACTATAACAAATTCACCCAGTTCGCAAGCATAATTCAGGAAATACTATATAGGTATTTTGACCTATACCCTCTACTAGTTGAGGAAAATAATATAGGAACCCTATACGTTCCTACTACTCGCAAGCAAACCCTCTAAATATCACCGCACAATCTAGCTTATTATATACCTTATCTTATTAAAGTTATAGATATCTAAGTCTATAATACTATATCTTATAACTATATTTACTATTAGAAAGGGCTAGAACTAATAGGAACTGGAAAGATAACAAATAATATAACTCTACCTATAAATAGGTAAGAATATGAAACGTAGGCTTAAAAGATATATAAAATAATTAATAGATCTAATTAAAAGAGATTATCTAAATCGGGTACTAATTTGCTAAGAAAATACTAAAAAACGAGGTATAGGATTATTAAGGTACTAATAGTAATAATATCTTAATAATACCTAAGTTTACTATGCTCCTCTCCTCTATACTCTACTTTATAGTCTTCTTATAAGACGTCTATATACTAAGCGGGCTTTTTAAAAGCTATATAGCTAAGTCTATTCTATCCTATACTAATTATCCTCATAAAACTCTTTATAATATTATAAAAGAGAGTTTTAAAAAATAAATAAAACTACTTTATAGAAATAGTAAGTAAACTCTATTTATAGACCCCTTCTATTAATAATACCTTCTAGGTAGGCGATCCTATTACTAAGAAAGTCCCTTAGGTTTAACTACATTTTATTATAAGTTATATTTTAATAATAGCCTTACTACCTCTTCCTCTTTATTATACTCCTTATCTTACTCTAACTCTTAATATAGCTAAAGCTACTTACCTTATTATACTAGGTATGAAGAGTTATAATAATACGCTCCCTTAGGCGTATTCTACTCGATCTAGTCCTACTAGTTAACCCTCTATTAGATATAATCTATATAACTATAGTTATATTTACTTAAAGGATTAAGTCGCTTGGGATATAATATATATTTATAAGTATAGTTCTCTAGCGTAGCTTAATAGTTATACTATAACTTAGTATCTATAAGACTTATAACTAAAGCTAGCGTCTAAGGTATTTAAGCTTATTATTTAGTATTGTAAATATAATAAACCTAGATAATACTAAGAATTTATAAATAGGTTAAGGAATATCTACTCTAAGAGATAGTATAATATTATTATTATTTCTAAAGTTTATTATATTACTATCTATAAGTAAACGAGTAAGAGGGTATAGAGGGAAGAAAGGTACCTTCTTAAAGTCTTCTTAGCTTAATAGGGTATCTTATAGAGCTATAATACTATTAATAATTAGGTTATAGAACTCTATAATAATCATAGATATATATTAGCTAACTAAGGGGATCTTAGAGTTAGTAAATAATATATTATTACTTAAGGTTATCCTATTAAAACGTAGTAATAGTAATCCTTCTTAGATTAGAGCTCTAGCTTATTTAATATACTAGAGGCTATATATAAATCTATCCCTCTACTAAATTAAATTAACTATATAAGTATTAATTAATAGGAGCTTTTAGAGTTATTAAGGAGCTTCTATCTTATAATACTATATATTAAGGTCTTATATAGCTTTAATAAAGCGCTAATTACTATTCTAGTCCTATATATAGTTATAATAGAAGTAGTAGCTAGTTAATTAGTTTATAAAGATTATAGCTTAGTAATAATTACTATAATTTAGTAGAAAGAAGGCCCTAGTAATATCCTAAAGCTTTATTACCTCTACCCTTTTAAGCTCTATAGAAGCCTTATTAATCTCGTTCCTGGGTTACTAGGCTAGTTTATAGATTAGGATATAGATATTATAAGAGTAGCTCTTGATTATAAACCTAAAAAGGGCTATAACTTTAAAATTATCTAACTCTCTTTATCTTATAAGCTTCCCTTATATATTATAGAGGTCTAATAAATATTCTACTTAAGCTAAAGTTATAATAAGTAACCCTCTTTTATATTAGGTTATTAAGTGATTTATAGACTCTTAGCTCTATTATATATACTATAGGACTGCTAGTATAGGCTTATTCTTATTTAGTATAGGGTTACTTTTAGGTCTTATAGTATTAAATACCGCTAAGGTATTAGGAGGGTTAAATATAATATCTCTCGGGGTAGTAGGGGCTAAGTAGGGCGACGTAGATAGTTTCGTAGACCTAGGGTAGTTAAGATACTTCGTAAAGTCAGCGATAATCTTTTCTAGGAAAAGGGGGGGGGGGGGGGGGGGTTGGAAGGGTCTACTAATATCCTCCCTAGGGGGCTAATAACTACGATTTTAATACTCTCTTTTCTCCTTCTCTTCTTCTCTCTTATCTTTAGATTATTAATCTTATATTCTTTTAATAAGAGGGGTCTTTAGTATTATTACTAAAAGGTTAAGGGGTTTATACTTCCCTAGGCTTAATAACCCTATTATAATTACTAATAGATATTAAAGTTATCAAGGCTATTATTATATTAAATAGTAATAAAGAGGTATACTTAAATAAGTAGGGAGTTATTAATACTATCTCTTACCCTTATCCTAAAAGTTTAGGAATATTATCCTTAGTATTTGAAACTTTTAAATTAAGAGATAAAAATAAGGGAAAATAAGATTAGGTCTATAAATTATTAATTAAGTTATATAATAATAAAAGAAACTTTATATATCTCCTAGATCCTCTATCTTAATATACTCTTTCTCTTTCTCCTTTATTATCTTAGGGATCTTAATAACTAGCTATTATTTAGCTTTTAAAGCTTTAATTACCTTCTCTAAATCTCTTATATATTACTTTAATTTTACTACTAATTATAATAAATCCTCCCCTTTCTCCTAATTACCTTCCCTAAGTATTGAGTTCGGAATTACGCCGCAGCCCCTTTATAAAAAGATTATAATAGATTTACCTAGTTTATAAGTATAATTCGGGAAATATTATATAAGTATTTTAACCTATACCTTCTATTAGGTAAAGAAAATAATATAAGAACTCTATACGTTCCTACTACTTATAAGTAAACCCTCTAAATATTATAAAGTAGGACGCGCGCTATACTAGGGCTAATTATATTAGAGCCGAACGGGCTACTAAGGCTCTTATAGCAAAGTCACTATATAAGATAACTCCTTAACCTAAAGGGTCGACCTTCTAGCAAGGTATTATAAACGCTACTATATAAGAGGTAACTCCTTAACTAAAGAGGTCCTTCCTAAGAGGTTCTTATAGCTAGAAGTATAAGAAGCTCTGCTATAAGTAGGGCTTTATACCTCTCCCTCTTCTTTATCCTTATCCCTTAATTATATTATTACTAGACCTTATATATAAATATACTAAGCCTAAGCGAGGTACGCCCTTTAGTATAAGTAATATAGAGGGGGTTACTAGAGAGTTTAGCCTTAATATAATTAATAAAACCCGCTCCTTTATTAACTACTCTGCTATATATAGAGAGCGTATTATTAATATAGCCCTTAAGAGGGCTTACCTTAATACCCCTATAGGGGACTCTATAAGGTATAATAGTATTAGAGCTAAGTAAGTAAACTTAGTAGTAGAAGTTTAATAGGTCGTTATATACCCTATAGAGTAGCCCTTCTTTAAGTAGGTCCTTTATATTACTACGGTAGAGGTAGCCTAGGCGGCCTAGGCGAATGTTAGTAAGTATAGCTTATGCTAACTGCTTTAATATAGAGAGAGCGTTGCTAACAACGGTATAGCTAGCGGATGAAGTAGTAATAGAGGCGGTATTTAATAGTAGCGTAGGTAGTATGCGAGAGGAAAAGTCGATAGTTTTATAGTTAAATAATTAAAAACTACGTTATTATTAATATAAAGTTAAAGATCATAAGGCTATAGGCACGTATAAGTATAGCTATAGTTAGGAAAGGATTACGTGACCGAAGGCTATATATTATTAGGAGGCGCGGAGTTAGAAGGTCTATTGCACTTAAGCAGGTAAAATCACTATATAGTAGCTAGAGGCCCCTTCCCTAAGTATTATAAGTTCCTCTTCCTCTTTCCTAAGTATATAACTATTATACTCTTTATTCCCTAGTATTAGGAAGACTTTTACTAGGTTTTCCTTTCTAAATTAGATCTATAAATATTTAAATTACTTAGTTCTTAATACCCTTTAGGAGATTAAATGAATATATAAAATCGATTCTTATTAGATATCTTTTTAATAACCTTATTACTTATTAATATTACTTATTAATATAATAGAGCATTTAGAGCTTATAATAAAATATAGAAGGGGCCTTATTATTAGTAATTAAGCTTTTTAATCGATAATTTATCAATAGAACCCTTAATATTAAATACTAGTACTAAATTACTTACCTCTAGCCTCTCCTTCTTTATAATCCTCTTATATTAATTATTATAGTATTTTATAGTTTTCTTATATTAACTATTAATTATTTGTTTAGCTTATTTCCTATCCTTATTAAGTTATAAGAAAGCTTATAGATATATTTAAACCTCCTCTTTTCTTATTATTACTAAATTCTAATTAAGAACCCTCTAGGTTAATATTAGGGTGTTAATAGGAGTAATAAGTTTAAATCTATATAAAAGATAAAAAGGGCTAGAGCTAGTTAAAATATAAATACTTAATTAGTTTATAAATAGGGTAATAAGAAGGTATAGTTAGGAGTTAATATCTCTCTCCCCTCTAGTTTATATTAATAATATATAAGTAATTAGCTAATAAGTAGTTTTAACTACTCTATTAGCCCTTAGGTTATATATAGATATTACTTTCCTCCTTATATTATACTTCTTATTAAACCTAATAATAGTATCCTTATTCTCTAGGCCTCTATTAATAATAAGTTCGCTATATAGTTTATAATAGTGAATAATCTCTTCTTAAATAAACTTAGTAATCTTAGCTAAAGTTACTCTCTTAAGCTAGTAAGCTTTAAGCTATTTTATTAGTAGATCCCTTACTTTAATAAGGTATTACTTACTTACTCTCTGTATATCTAATAAGATCCTTATAAAAGGTAGTCCCTTTAGGGAGCTATAGGTCCTTATATTATCTATATATTAAGCTCTCCTCTTTTAATAATTAGGGTAACCTTTTAGGGATTCACTAACCTCTATATATATACTAGCTTAGATATAGTAATTAAATACTCTTCTAGCTATAGCTTACTTATTTTAATAACTACTCTCCTTATAAGCTCTTATAATTAGCTTCTTCCTCTAACTAGGATTATTAATAACTTATTATAATATTAGCTTTTAATTTATTAGCCTAGTAAAAAGCAGGTAGTTCTAAATATAATACTTTAATACTCTAGTCTTAAAATTATAATGCCTTACTAGTTAAATCCCTAGAGGGTATCTCTATATTATTAAATAATAAGTAATTTATTCAGAATATATTGAATAAGTCTGCGAATTATTAAGAGGGATATCTAAGATATTTATTATATTACTAATAACCTCTATATTCTATACTAGGACCTCCTCTATATATTACTTATTACTCTAATATTAAGCTTAATTAAAGAAGGAACTAGCTTCTATATTTATAAAAAAGATCTATAAATTAATCTAGGAGTTAATCTCCCCCTCTAATTTCTTATTACTAGTATTAGAGAGACCCTAGGGTTTCTATAATAGGCTATCTACTACTATATTCTACGTATTATAAATATATTATACTTTAAAGTTAAATATCTAAATCTATATAATTTAGTAAATAATAAGGGCTCCTAGGAGGTTTATAGCTACTCTATTAAGTTATATAACTAATATCTAAGTATTTATTTCTAGGATAAAGTGTTATCTATATAAATAATTATATACCCTCTTTAAAGCTTCCAGAATACTATATAATTCCTTCTTCCTAGTATTATATAATAGCTCTAGTCTTAATTAAATACTACTCTTAAAGCGAGAGAATATATACTAGTTATTAATAAATTATCCTAGGACTCCGCCCTATCCTATATAATTAATATTAACTATAAGGTAGATATCTCCTCCTCTAGAGCTATAATCTATTGAGCTCGGAATTACGCCGCAGCCCCTTCGCAAAAAGACTATAATAAATTCACCCAGTTCGCAGGCATAATTCGGGAAATACTATATAGGTATTTTAACCTATACCCTCTACTAGTTAAG
>JAVHLU010000091.1:0-97026 GCA_036785755.1 Colletotrichum ledebouriae
CTATAGGGGACTCTATAAGGCGTAATAGTATTAGAGCTAAGTAAGTAAACTTAGTAGTAGAAGTTTAGTAGGTTATTATATACCTTATAGAGTAGCCCTTCTTTAAGCAGGTCCTCTATATTACTAAAGTAGAGGTAGCCTAGGCAGCCTAGGCCTATTAGGGCTTATTAGTAAGTATAGCTTATGCTAACTGCTTTAATATAGAGAGAGCGTTACTAATGATAGTATAGTAAAGATAGTAACGACTTCTAGTAGATAAAGCGGTAATAGAGGCGGTATTTAATAGTAGCGCGGGTAGTACGTAAGAGGAAAAGTCGATAGTTTTATAGTCTATTAAATAATTAAAAACCACGTTATTATTAATATAAAGTTAAAGATTATAAGGCTATTAACGGGCACGTATAAGTGCGGCTATAGTTAGGAAAGGTAGTTAGTAACTACGATTATGTAACCGAAGGCTATGTATTGTTAGGAGGCGCGGAGTTAGAAGGTCTATTGCACTTAAGCAGGTAAAATCACTATGCAGTAGCCAGAGGCCGCCCTAATAATATAATACTAGCTACTATACTAATCTAATTAGGATTTAGCGCGTTAGGCTAACTTTTAGCCTAGTTATTACTATTACTACTATAAGAGTATAGCTATAGGCCTAAACTAGGAAAGGCTAGAATACTAGAACGTAGGTATACGTAGTTATATTAAACTATTGCTTAAACTTCTAAGTCTCTAGCTTATAGAGTTTTCTTAAGAGGATATATATTTACTACTAATTTACTAATATTTTGCTAATAGCGTTAGCTCTATATCCTATACCTGCTATTATTCCTTATAATTACCCCCCCCTCTAAAGCCTTAGTCCCTAAGGCGTACTAGTAGGGTAATATAGCTCTATATCGTTATAGATATTATTACTAATTATAGGGCGGCCTCTCTACGCCTTTATTATATTATTTACTCTCGCCCTCTATACTAGATCTAGGTAGTTATAGTAAATAACGTATTTTTATTTTCCTAGCGTGTTATAAGTATTCTTAAATTTTAATTATTACTATTATTTTTTAATTAGTTACTAATAGTTATATAACTATTTAGTAGTATATAACTAGTAATTATTTTACCTTATTACTTAGTAACTTAAAATATAAAAAGGCGTCTTTTTTTTAAGGTCTCTAACCTAATTAGAATTTCTCTTCTTTATAATCTTTTTTAGTCTAGCTACCTCTCTTATTTTAATACCTATTTTATAAACCTTTATTATAATTATTAAGTTCTTTCCCTTCTCTCTTCTAATCTCGCTTATATTCCTCTCTAGTATCTTACTAATAGCTCTTTATAATATCTTATATTATATATATAGGCGTAGTTCTTATAAAATACCTCTATAATCCTAAGATCCTTTCTAGCGATCTTATTAGTAATACTAATAGTAGCTATCTTTACCTTAGCTATTTTTATAAAATATATTAGGATATTATCTACCTTTGCTATATATATAGCGAGTATATATAGAAGTACGTCTATTATAACTTTAATAAGAAGAAATATACTACTATAAGTCTCTACTAATTTACTAATAGGTTACTATATATTAATATTTACTAGGTCCCTTAGGAGCTTTAGGGCGTAGCTTAGATAATTTAGAATATATTCTACTAGATCTAGATCTAGGAGTATAATAGTATCCTAACCCCTCTTTATTATTATTATATTCTAGCTATACTTAGTAACTATTTAGTAGCGTAGAAGTATATTACTAAGCTTATTTATAATCTTACTACTAATAGTAATAGCTATAATATAGAGTAGCTTTAGCTCTAGGAGCTTGCCTCTATTTATAAGTACCTCGCGCTTAATATCCTAGTCTATATAGGCTATTACTTGCTATTCCCTTACTAATTATATCTTACTAATTACTAGGTTTTAGGTTAGTACCTTTTATAATAATATTAATATTCTTTAGCGCTTAAACGCTACCTAGCTAGTATATATTTATAATAATAGTCCTATTAACTACCTCTATAATAAGATTAACTACCTACTTAATAACCCTTTAATAAAGCTAGTCCCTAAGCATGCTTATAAGTATAATATTACCCTTTTCCCTAGGTTTTATAAGGAGCTTTAGGAAAATCTTACTAAGTATACTACTAATAATATCCCCTCCTACTTTATTACTATTACTAGTACTCGCCTTATCTCTCGCGCCTCTTATCTTAATACCCCTACTAAGTATAGCTAAAGTAGTAGCGAAGAGTTAGTAAAGAAGACTAAGAGAGCTAAGGTTACTATTACTATCTCTAATAGTAATAGTTCTAGTAGCGAGTTAGGTAGTAGTGCTAGTAATAAGTTAGCTAGTAGCGCTAGTAGCAAGTCGGCTAGTAGTTAGCCTATAGGTAGTAATAGTAGGGATACTAATAGCGCTAGTTCGGCGACTAGTTGCTATAGTAGTTATAGTAGTACTACTCGTAGTTATAGTAATCGTAGTAGTTACCCCTATAGCTATCTTAAGAAGTTAATAACTAATTAGATAGTTAGCTCTTTTCCCCTTTTATAAGATAATACCCCTTTTCGCTATAGCTTTAGTAATAATTCGCCGCTTAATTTAATTAACGTTTTACTTCTAAATTAAGTTTTATTTTATAGTCTCGTGGTTTATAATTACTAACTTATCGTAGTAGTTTTAGTAGCTAGTTATTATACTTCTTATAAGCTTTCTTATATTATTTATTAAACTTATAAATAGCCTTATATACGTTTACTAAGTTCTCTATAGGTTCCTATATATTATATTCTATAAGCTAACCTACTTATTTAACTAAGTATTATATATTATTACTAATACCTTGCTATATAATAATCTCTTTAACCTCCTATTCCTCTAGCTCGTTCTTAAGCTCTAGGTATATAAGCAAGCCTTTACTACTTACTTAGTAATTATCCTATAGTTCTAGTAAGGTAACTAAGAATATATTATATATCCTTTAGTATTATAGTAGTAGATAAACTCTATAAGCTTATATACTAATTAGTTCTATAATAGCTATTTATATAAACCTAGGCGCTAGTCTTTTATTCTTAAACTAGAAGTTCTTTATTAATAGCTTAATAACTTATCCCTAATAATAGGTTTATTCCTTATACCTTATATTATAATACTTAGCTTACGCCTTAGTGGCTTTCTATTACTATTCTTAAGCCTTCTTATAAAGCCTTAAGATATATTTAATTCGCTCCCTAATACCTTATACTATAACCCTATTCGCAGGGGTTATATATTCTATATAACGTAGGTAGTAGCTATATAGGGCCTCTATTAGCGAGTAGCTAGTAGTACTATAGTAACTATTATTATATATAAACTTAGCCTTAGGTAACTAGATAGCTTATTCTTATAGCGGGTTACTAGTATATACTTATAGGTACTTTTCTAATATCTAGTATATCCTTTTAAACTACTTATTAGTCTAGAGGTAATATATAATAGAGAGGTAGTACTTAATAGCCCTCTCTCTTATAAATTCCTCTTAAAATTAGCTAGTAAGGAGCTTATCTTAGTTACTAATAATACCCTCTAGGGTATTAAAATAGCACTCTACTTATTTATAAATAATCTACGCTAGCTTAGTAGCTATTAGCTACTTCGTTATTAGGATAAACATAGCAAACTTAGTTATCTAGTATATAATAACGAGAACTACGTTATACTCCCCGCCTTTATACTAATAGCTTAGTAGTAGTCTAGTAATAAAGTCTATACTAATTTCCTAAAATAGGTATATTAGTAGGGGTAGTAGGTATAACTTTCTATAGGGCTTATATCTTAGAACCTAGATCCCTTAGTATATATAGCACCCCGTAATATAATTATATATATCTATAGCTAAGTTTAGCTAGTAAAACTTCCTTAAGATTAACTTAGTAGTTTTATTTACTCCTATATAACTTACCCTATAGTTATCGTGGTATTAGTAAAGGATTTTAAGTCTTAGGGACTTCTCCTAGGGTATCTCTAACTTTCCCTTATAGAATAAGGTTCTATAGCTATTAATTATATAGCCCCTATGATCGCTAGCTAGTCCGCATACCCTCTCTAATTAGGTCTAGTAGTATAAGTTATTAGCCTATAATCCGTAGATAAGACTTTCTATTACTTTAGAGGGTTACTAACTATATGCTATTTCGCTTATTATAAGCTCCCTTATAACTTAGTATAGGATATACTACTATATTATAGTAACCCTAGCTCTAAGCGAGTCCTCTAGGTTAGTAACCTCTCGCTAAGTATTCTCTATATCTTCCCTTGCTTTTTAGCGTTAGGTTATTATAGCTACTATAGTTATAATAATATTAGTATACTATAGAGCGCTACGCTAACTAGAGACTAAAGCGTCTCCGCCCCTAGAGCTATCTATTTAAAAGGGGCGTTATTTTATACTAGCCCTTATAGCGTTAATAAATACTCTTAAGGTCTCTATATTACCTTATAAAGTAGTAATACTTATTTAGAAGTCTACTAGTAAGTTATTAATAAACCCTAGCTTCCTCGCTAGAGTTAGGAGTATATTATTATATTTTACCTCCCCCTCTATATAATCTAGCCTCCTAGATAGCCTATCTACTAGGTTTATAACCCCTAACTTATACTCTAAGTTAAAATTAAATACTAAGAGTTTATATACCTATCTAATAAGTCTTTCCTAAAGGTCCCGCGCTAACGCGCTAATAACTCCCTTTAGCGCCTAGTAATCTATTAGGATTATAAACTTTTTTAATATACCTTAAAAGTAATAAGCCTAGTAGTCTAGGCTTTTAATTATAATAAGAAGCTCCTATTAGCCTACTCCCTAATACTACTTAGTATTACTAAGCTTCTATAAATAATAAGTAACTAGTTACTACTAGCTATTAATATACTATAATAAGATACTAGATATAGCTTTTATAGAAGTATCTATTTTAACCCTTATTTTATAAGTTAGGTCTTAATATTAGAAAATAATTACTAAGTAAAAGGCGGCTTAGAGCTATTTAAAGGCCTATTAAGCTTCTTCTAGCTAGTAAAATTCACTTCCCTTCTTACTATTCTTATTACCCTTTAGTAGGGATACTATAGGGGCTATAATACCTAAATAGCTTATAATAAACTTATAATAGAAGTTATAGAATCCTAGGAAGACTTAGATCTCCCTATAAGTCTTAGGTAGCTTCTACTTAATAATAGCTCGGACGCGGGTTTAATCTATTAATATACCTTTAGGTATAATAATATACCCTAGGAACTCTACTTATTATTAGTAGAACCTATACTTACTAAGCTTAGTATATAGTACCTACTAGTAAAGCCTATAGAGTACTTAGTAAACATCCTTTATATACTACTCTCTTATCTTAGAGTAGATTATAATATTATCTATATAAGTAATATAATAGATATCTAGTAGCTTAGTAAGCGCTTAGTAAATATACGCCTAGAATATTACTAGGGTATTTATAAGTCTAAATAGTATAATAATATATTTAAAGTACTTATAATAAGTCCTAAAAGCTATCTTCTAGTAATCTTCTAGCTTAATATAGATATAATAGTATATATCTTAAAGGTCGATCTTTAAGATCTATTTTACTCCCTAAAGCCTATCTAATAGCTTACTAATAAGGGGAAGTAGATATTAGTTCTTTAGTATTACCTTATTAAGGCCTTAATAATTTATATAAAAGTATAAGGATCTATCCTTCTTAAGTATAAAGAAAATAGGGGCGCCTACTTTACTTATTAAGAGTTAAATCCGCCCTATTACTTAGTTAATAGTAATATATTAGTAAAGCTCCTCTAGCTAGTACTTATTTAGTAGATAGATAGGCTTATATAGAGGTTTCTTCCCTTTAACTAAGTTAATAGTATATTCTATACCTTCTAGGGCTAGGTATTCCTTTACTAATTACTTATTAAATATTACTTATTTATTAAATAGCTCTAGTAGTAATTCTATTTCGCCCTCTAAAGTATTCTCTTCGCCTAGGGCTTCTATTAGTAGCTTATAGGGGGCGATATTCCCTAAAATATATATAATATAAGCTTTCTAGTTATTCTTAATAACCTCTTATATAAATACTAATAGCTTAGTAATACTAAGGTATTTATATCCCTAGGTATTTATCTAGGTATTAATTATAATACCCTCCCTTCTTATAGAGTATTATAATAAGAGGAGGTCCCTTACTTCTTTAGAGTAGGGAGCCCTAGCGAAGAGTTACTATATCTTCCTTAGTTATCCCTTTAAGTTAATAAGGAAGAAGGTTAACTAGTATATATTCTAGCTTATTATAGAGGACCTATTAAACCCCTCTAATATAGGGGCGCGCGCTACTATAAGTTATAGTTATAGGGATTTTATTAGTTAATTACTAATAATATTAACTTAGGAATAGGAATCTATATCTACTACTACTTCTTATTTAGTAATATTCTAGAGAATAATTACCTATCTTTTTATTAAGCTTGGAATTACGCCGCAGCCCCTTCGCAAAAAGACTATAACAAATTCACCTAGTTCGCAGGTATAATTCGGGAAATACTATATAGGTATTTTAACCTATACCCTCTACTAGTTAAGGAAAATAATATAGGAACTCTATATATTCCTATTACTCGTAAGTAAACCCTCGTATAAAGTTAGACGCGCGCTATACTAGGGCTAATTATATTAGAGCTAAACGGGCTACTAAGGCTCTTATAGCCTAGAAACGCCCTTGCTAAACCTTTTAGTAAGGTGCTACGAAAGCTACTATATAAGATAACTTCTTAACCTAAAAGGTTAACCTTCTAGTAAGGTGCTAAAGGTGCTATGAACGCTACTATATAAGAGGTAACTCCTTAACTAAAGAGGTCTTTCCTAAGAGGTTCTTATAGCTAGAAGTATAAGAAGCTCTATTATAAGTAGGGCTTTATACCTCTCCCTCTTCCTTATCCTTTAACTATATTAGTACTAAACCTTATATATAAAAACGCTAAGCCTATGCGAGGTATACCTTTTAATACTAATAACGCGCAAGAGCTTACTAGAGAGTTTAGTATTAATATAATTAATAAAACCCGCTCCTTTTTTAATTACTCTATTATATATAGAGAGTATATTATTAGTATAGCCCTTAAGAGGGCTCTTATTAATACCCCTAGAGGGGATACTTATTATTATATTATAGCTAAGTAAGTAGACTTAGTAGTAGAAGCTAGGCGGGTTATTATATACCCTATAGAGTAGCCTTTCTTTAAGCAGGTCTTCTATACTATTAAGGTAGAGGTAGCCTAGGCCCCTTAGGGGTTAGTAAGTATAGCTTGCGCTAACTAATAGAGAGAGCGTTACTAACGACGGCATAGCTACGAAGGTATTAGCTAACCCGATCGAATAAGAGGATAAAGATAGTAACGACTTCTAGCGGATAAAGCGGTAATAGAGGTAGTATTAGCAGCGCGGGTAATATGCGAGAGGAAAAGTCGATAGTTTTATAGTTTAAATAATTAAAAACCACGTTATTATTAATATAAAGTTAAAGATCATAAGGCTATCTAGTGGGGTACGTATAAGTATAGCTATAGTTAGGAAAGTTATAATCACATAACCGAAGGCTATGTATTATCAGGAGGCGCGGAGTTAGAAGGTCTATTGCACTTAAGCAGGTAAAATCACTATGCAGTGGCCAGAGGCCCCTATCTTTTTATAATATCTCCCCTTAGGAAGGTATCTAGTTTTACTATAAGTATAAGGGTTACTAGTATAATCCCCTAGCCTATTCGTTTTCTAATAGGTTAAGTTCCTTAACCTCCCTTATAGATTAGATTATATTAACCCTTGCTTTCTTAGTAAACGCTTAGTATCCTATTAGTATTTTATTTATATTTTATTATTTATCTAGGTAGTTTACCCTCCTATACCCTTTCTTCTTATAGCTAAAGTATACTAAGGGGTTAGATATTATAAGTTATATATTAGGGCTAAATATAAGCTAGCCCCTATTAGATCCCTATAACGTGCTACTAATTAGTTAGTAAGGTATTAGGCTCTAGGTACCTCGCGTAGTTCTATAGCTAGAGCTCTACTAGCCCCCCCTTTAGCTCGCCCTTGCTATAGGGGGGATTTTTAATATATACTCTTTACTTATATATTACTTCCTACTTTCGCTCTATAGGGTCTTACTACCCTATTAGTAATATATCTCCTATAAGTATTCCGCTTCTATAGCTATATCCCTTAGTTTTTATATTTTAACTTTCTATTATTTAAGCTCCTTATATAAAAAAGGGGCTAGTTAGAAGTATAATATATAAGCCTTAGCCTTATTATCTTCTATACTAACTATACCTAAGTTCTAATATATTACTAACTATTTAATAAAGAACTATATTAGTAACTATATCTCCTTCTACCTTATTATATCTAGCTTTTTATAATACCTCTGCTCTTAAAGCTCTAGGTTAATATATTATTAGTAAATAAATACTATAAGGTCGGCTTAAGCTAGGTCTCCTTCTAGCCTAGCTTTATAGTATTATTACTAGGTCTATAGGGATAAGCTTATCTTTATAAGCGCTTATTAGACCTATTACTCTAGTATATTACTAGCGCGTAGTTAGTATCTATTTTTAATTACCTAGATCTAGTTATTAACCTAGTTTATAATAAAGTCCTTACCTATAGTATAATAGTTATATATAGGGGGTTTCTTATATTCTCTCTATAAGTACCTCGTTACTAAGTAGTTAGTAAGTTCCTATAGTAGGGTAGTAGTTTATTCCTTATATTATTACTATTATAGATATATCTACTCTATAAGACTCTCCTACTATCTCTATAGTAGTCTTATTACTTAGGTAAGGATACCTAAGATACTAGCTTCTTAAGGGGTCTTAGGCGGGGTACCCTATTAGTTACTACTCGCTATTTATTTACTAAGCGAGGGTAGGTCTACTTACTCTAGCGCTATCTAGGACTAAGCCCGCCCCCTTAGGATTATCTCTCTTATTATATTATTACTAGGGTTATCTATCCCCCTAGTGTAATATCTATGCTATATTCCTTATATCTTAGGGCTTAGTAAGTAACTTATATTATATTAGCTAAGACCCTATTAGTTATATTCTATATACCTAGCCCGGAGTTTATTATAGTTAAACTTTATTACTAATTTATTAGTATACTATTACTAGTTCGTTTTAGATATTCTAACTAGCGCTAGTTTCTTAAATTAAAGTAGAAGTAATAGAGTTATAAAAGTATAGCTATAGGCTTAAACTAGGAAAGGCTAGAATACTAGAATATAGGTATATATAGTTATATTAAACTATTACTTAACCTTCTAAGTCTCTAGCTTATAGAGTTTTCTTAAGAGGATATATATTTACTACTAATTCGCTAATGTTTTACTAATAGCGTTAGCTTTATATCCTGTACCCGCTATTGTTCCTTATAACTACCTCCTCTTACCTCCTCCTCCCCCTCTAATATACTATTCTATTTATTTTTTATATTTAATACTACATTTTTTAGTATATACTATTAATAAAGCTATTACTAAGTATATTAAAATACTACTCTAACTACCTTTTTTAGCGCTTTATTAAAGTCTATTAGTATTACTTTTAGGGGGGAGATTTACTGTAAAATTAGTAAATATTATATCTAGAGTATTACTTACTTATATATTTTTATACTTTCGCTTAATACTAAGCAAAAGGCTATATTAAGTATTAAATAGACTAAAGTTATACTATTAATCTTAAAGAGCGGTATATTAAATCGATTTACTTATTATAATATATTAGTTATTAGTTTTCCCTTTTTTACTACCTTATTTACTAACTTTATATATTATATTTATTAATTAAAGCTCTAGGTTTTACTATTACTACTTAATATACTATAAGTATATCTAAAAGACTATATTAATCCTTCCTATCTCTTTATTATGGTAAATACTTAGGTACTTAACGTTATTATTTAAGAAGATCTCCTTTATAAATATCTATATTAATATAAGGGGTCTATACCTCTCTTAATATAACTACTACTATAAGTTTAAATATCCCTCTCTCTTATAACTATATTAGTCTCGTCCTTAATTTAAGTAATTATATCCCTTATAATTAGTTTATTTAACTTTAACCTTACCTCTACTTTCTCTTAAATAACCTTAATACTACTAATCTCTTCTTATAATAATTTATAAAGAGATTAACTTATTAAGATTACCTCCTTAGTAGTAAGTAGGTAATTATAAGAGTTATTTACTTATATAACTCCCTATAACTCTCCTTATTATAATAACCTTATTAACTATTAGTAGCTAGTTTTATAAGTCTTTATTTTCCTCTTTATAGCTACTAAGGGCTTTAGTTAACTACTATAGTTATAAGTAAGGGCTAATTATAGCTACTCCCTACTACTTACTACTTTCTTACCCTTTATATAAGTTATACTATATCTATAAACTTTCTAAAATTACTAGACTTTAGCTACGAGGCCTTTAAATATAGGGTCTTTAAGATCTATAATAAGTACTAATAGGGAATATAAAAAGACGATTTTTAAGTAGTAGAATAATATAATATATATAAGTAATAGGAAGAAGTATATTACTATAAAGAAAATAAAATAATATATAGGTATTAATATATTAGCGCGTTCTATATATAATTTTATGCTATAGCTAGTATATTTAGTATAGTACTACGTTTAGTGTAGCCTATACCTAAAGTTATATTTAGAGCCGTGCTTTACTAACTGCGGTTAGAAGGGTGCCGAATAGCGCGCCTCCTGCCTCAGGAGCTGGATAAATTGACCTGCATCGATTTCCTGCGACTTGCAGGTGCCAATATGGAGGGTCATGCCCCCAAGCAGGGTCGTATTCAACGAATACAAAGTGAGACCCCAAAGGCTGTCACGAGGCACAGAACCGGCGAGGGACGCTGCGAGGCCGGGTTCCCCGTGTGAGGGAGTGCGCGGGAAGTCGCAAGCTTCCTGTTTCGACACATCGTGAGATTCTAGCCGTCAGGTGCGGGCTAATGTTGCGGGGATTCCTTGGCTGTGGCTGCAATTCTCCATGTCGCACATGCTAACGGAGAAGAAGCAAGAGTTGACCGCCATGATCTCGATGTTATTGCTCAGATACGGGGATACAAAACTCCGACGTGCTCTCCTCATACGTCTCCTGACAGACATTGCTCATGACCGCGGACTGCGCTTGGAAGTCGATCATGTTGCAGATGGCAAAGGCAATCAGTTGGCCTCGCCTTGTCAAGACTGTGGGGGTCTGCAGATCATGTCCGTGGACAGCGCAAGCAGTCTTCAGGAAAGTGACGATGACGGGTGATAGGCAAGGCGAGACTTGCAGCTGAACGACGAGGGCTTCTTGGGCGTCCTCTGAGTCGCGGCAGGACGAGTGTTGGCTCTTTCCGTTTCTCGTGGACGGGCGAGGCCGGTGGCATAGCCAAGTTTGGTGGAAATGGCGTCCTCGTGGCGGTCTGTTGGCGTATTGCTACTACGTGGTAGATCAAGCCGTTGTCTTCGTGTAATTACCCCTATGTGGCTGAACATGGGTGGCAAACAAGGCACCAGAAGTCGTTGTCTTGGCTGTATGTCTTAGCTGAGGCACATTGGCTACGATGAATATCCGAACCAACAGGAATCAGTGCAGGGATCGGGCAGCGAGACAACTACCTACTATCAAAGCGGGCGCGATAAAGAAAAACGCCTTATCGGCTCCGTAACGAGACGGGAAAGAAGACCACTAGCTGGAATATCTTGGGAAACCCAGGATGAGGCCAGGAATTGAGACGGAGAACATCCCACGCAGACGGGACCCACTCTTGGTTCTTGCCCCTCTCTCTCTCTCTCTCTCTCTCTTCTTTTCTATTTCTTAGTTGAAGGCATGTATCTTGCAGCAGACAGACGGAAGGAAGCCGCTGCGTGGACTTGCTATTGGCGGACAGTCACCCTGCAAGATGTCAAGACAAGGATAGGGCAGGCTCCACAGCTTCCATTTGGCTTCCATCCCACCGCACGATTCATACAAGGGCCAATCACACTGTGCAGTGGCTGTGGATGGTACTTGGGAGGGTTGCAGTCTTCAATTCTCCGTGAGATGAACTTAAAAGTCGGCAGGCCGCATTACACTACACCTCCTCCGGGGTTTCAAATGTTAGCGTAGTAAATTGCCCTACTAGTCCCTACCTAATAACCGGATTTTTTCCCTAAGTTATAACTCTATTTTCTTCGCCTAATTTCTAAGGGATTCTAAGGAAAGTAACTTCTAAAATAAAAGCTAAAGCCTACTTACTAATACTAAAGATAAGGGTTTTTCTTCCTATTGCTATAACTACTACTACTACTACTACTAATATAGCTTAATATAATAACCTCGCTAACCTTAATATTACTACTTATAGGGTTAATATTAACGTCGCTATTAACCCTACCCTCTATATCGCCCTCTACCCTACCCTCTATATATTAAATTATAATTATAAACCTTCTAAACCCTCCTTCTATACCTATAAAATAATAGCTACTATATAATACTAAACTTATATAAGATTAAAAGGTTAAGATCTATATCTTTTATATATATCTCTACTAGTTATATAAGGAGATTATAAGAGCAACCCTCTTTATATATTACTAAGTTTAATAAGCTTATTATAATAGTATATTACTTATATTATAAAAATCTAAGTATAAGAAGGGTATAATTTAAATACTATAAAAGTAGTATTTATAAGAATAGCTCCTTAAAAATAAGTTTTATAAAAGGATTCCTTAGTATAATTTATACTATTTTTTACCTCTCTCCCTCTTAGTTTATAGGGAGATTACCCTTATTACTACCCTATAAGTATTAAGCTACTATAATATTATTTAACTATAGTAAATTAAGCATACTAATACTAATAAATAATAATATATTAACTTTATTATAGAGTAATTATAACTCCGCCCTTAGCCTAAAGACTAAGAAGATATAATCTTTTCTAATAAAACTTAAGCTATAAATAACCCTATATAAAAGAGATAAATTATAATTTATAATATTAAAAATCCTAAGACTTTTATATTACTTTAAAGAAAGCTATATAGCTAGATATTTTAAAGCTACTTTATAGGAAGTTAAAAAGGCCTAGGTTTTATATAAGAGAAGAGCTAGAGCGAAATTTTAATATATAAGTATATCTTTTTTATGCTACCTATAGTTAAGGCTTTTAATTATAAGGCCCTTAATAGGTATAAATTATTTTAATAGGATAATATACCCTATTATAATACTAAGGAAATAAAGTTTATTATATAAGAGATAGCTCTAAATAATCTTAAGTAGCTACTATACTTATTAGATCTTAATCCTACTAAGAATATATAGTTTTAAATAAAGGACTTTATTAATAATAACTATAATATATAGAATCTTAATTAGCTAGAGTTATATATAGTAATTTAGGCTATATAGCACTCGATCCTATAGGAATAGTTAAAAAAGCTAGCTTATTTAATAGTCTACTAATTATAACTAGTTATTAAGTTAGGTAGTAATAGTATTAACTACTAAATATATTATATAAATTATACTATCTTAGAAGTACTAATACCACGCTAATCTTACGCCGTTTAGGTATAGTATCGTGGGGTAATTCACACGCTAACATTTGAAACCCCGGAGGAGGTGTACCGGTTCAGTCCGGCGATTGGTGCTTGACTCTTCCATCAGCGCAGGCCAGGCGATCGCGGAACTACGCAAATGCGGCGTTCACTCGCAACTTGCGTCGTTGTAAGCGCCTGTCGGAGTTCCCCTGTGTGGTAATACTGCTACGTAGTCTACCTTATCCTACCAATCTGGTAAGTCCGAATCGCGGGCACCTCATTCTCTCATTGCTGCTCATATGGCGGGCGCAATTTGCATTCCGTGTAAAATAAGGTGCATGCACGCAACCTGGAAGCTCCCAACCTTGGCCTTGGCTCTGGACCGCGGTATCGCAGCCGGGCACAATTGCCGACAGTCCCAGATCAGGCCAGACTCGGAGCAGAGCAGTTGCAGGCGCTCGAACCATGTGTTTCGATTCTAGTTGCTTTTTTTTTCTTCATCGTCGCGATCATTTCCTTGCCTGCCTACCCTTCCACATGGATGGATGCATTTTAGGTAATTTTCTTGTTTTTCCAAGACCCGACTACCTGAGCCAATGCATCGTGACCACATGAGCAAGTGGAATTCGACGAGTTGTGTCCTCAAAGAGGCAGAAATCAACGGTCCGGCCATAACTCATTGTCACGATAATCGCAGACACGCTGCCCAACGGCAGGCAGTCAGTTACGAAAGGGGTTATTTCGTATTACATACAAAAGCCGCATCATTAAACGATGCGGCCAAGCCGGACAACTAGCTCAGTCACGCCAAGCAAGACACGGCTGGCAAGGCAGCGAACCACAGGACGAGCTGACATCGAGCACTAAAAGACTCAGACTCAGCAGCAGCAGTAAGAGTAACCGGCACGACCGACCACAAGACCTACTACGGTACGGTAGTCAAGAGCAAGACTTGCAAACTCATGTGAACGCGGCGCTAACTAGCAGCATGGACACTTCGCGAAGAGATAGGCAAGTGTTCTCGTCACCAGTACAGACTCCCTTATTACTGGGCGCAGAAAGTGAGGTGTGGTCGTGTTTGACCGAGAGACTGACCATGATTCATTCACACCCACCTGTCGACATCGTCATTGCAGCCATCCCTCCCCTTCTGAGGCAATGGCAAAGGAACTGTGCAAATCCATCCCACTCTCCATCCACCAGCGCTCCAGGGCACAATCGCCCATCATCCTTGACAGGGCAGGGCAGATAGCGCAGTTCTCACACAACGTAACAACACCCTTCCCTCGCCGCAGAATCGCCGCAGAATCGCGGACTGGGTGATGGATCCTGTTAGAGCTGAGCTGGACTCCGTCTATTACGGCTACTGCTCACTGCTGACTGCGGCGTGCGTGGGAATCGGGGTTTCGGTGTCGAGTCGGTGTTCTCTCCGCAAAGAAGGAGAAGAAAAACGACGAAAAAGGTGCACACACCAGTCATACCTTACCCAATCTTGCCTCGCGCTCTTCCACTCTGGGACAGCAATATAGAGGCACGTATATCAGCATCCCGTTTTCTGTACCCTCAGGTACTGGAGTACTTTTCGGATATCTGCAGTGCACGCGGCAAATAAGTAATGTGGTCTCGTACCTTACTTCCAGGCGCATCGATCCAGCCCAGCACCTCGCGTCGTTTCTCTGCTCGCCATGGCCCCCCGGCTCCGTCTTGGGCCCGTCTCCTTGTCCGGTCTGCCACTGACACTCATCGTCCTCACAATTGACGTACCAGGCGCAAGCAAGCGCAGGCCCAGCCCTCGTCCCATTCTCTCCAGGGACCCTGAACAAGGAACCCGTTCTTTTCTCGACTGTCAAAGACGCAAGGATAATGGATCTCTTCCCGACGAGACTCCGCCCCACCGCGATAATTCAACCCACGCCCACGCCCACGCCCCTCCAGAGTCGCCCTCCAACTCGTCGTCGTCGGCTGTAATTAGTTGGTGCTCGTAGTGGACGTGCTCGTCGCTTTCCCACGCCCATGCCCACGTCGTCCACCCCTTGCTAGTGGGCTGCC
The DNA here is from genome assembly GCA_036785755.1 of Colletotrichum ledebouriae. Lineage (NCBI taxonomy): Eukaryota > Fungi > Ascomycota > Sordariomycetes > Glomerellales > Glomerellaceae > Colletotrichum > Colletotrichum ledebouriae. The sequence continues at coordinate 15,678 of JAVHLU010000091.1, forward strand.
CTTTTGGTTTGTGAGAGGTTCAGGTTGCGATTGCTAACCATGCTTGCGCTTGCCCTTTGCCTGCTTCCCGGAAAGCGCAGCCCACCTTTGATCTGATGAAGAGAGGGAATGTACGTATCTTCGTACCTGAAGGATGTCCATCAATAAATACAAGCCCACCTCCAGACCTCCCTTTTCCTTTATGTTTGGGCTGTCTCCCTCTGTCCAGGCATACCGTATCGTTTCTTCAAGATGCCGTCATTCAATCCATTCTCGACAGTCACGGGCAAGCATGCCGCTTCCCTCTTTGAGATCAGGTAGGCGCCTTCTGCCCCACGTCCTCGCCAAATCCGACTTCACCTAATTTCTTTTGCTTCTGCCGCCGCCTTCTGCGTGCAACTGAACTGACGTCGCCATTCCACAGACTAGACAATGACTTCATGGTCTTTCGCGGGGGAGAGGACGAGTCTGCCGGCCAGATTCTCAAAGGCGTTGTAGTGCTCTGTCTGCCCGCGCCGCTCAAGATCGAAGATGTCCACCTCCGATTGACCGGCACCCTCCGATTATCGTATGAGCGACTCCCTTACTCCCGGTTTGGCTTTTTGTGCAGATCGGCCGGCTGACAGGTCCCTCTCTATAGGTGGGATTACTCCAAGAGTGCCGCGTCTGGCGTATCGAGCCAAAAAGTCGACAAGACCACCACCCTGCTCAACCACCGTTGGGCTCCGTTTGTCGGCGGCTGCGGTGGCAAGAACACTATTCTGCAAGCCGGCAACTATGAGTGGCCGTTTGAATTCACCCTCCCCGGTAACACCGCCGAGAGCGTCGAAGGAATTCCCGAAGCGAGCATCATCTACAGGCTCAAGGCGACCGTCGCCCGCGGCAAGCTCGCCTACGATCTGCACGCTTACAAGGCCCTGCGCATCATCCGCACCCTCGACCCTGCCGCCCTCGAGTTCCTCCACGCCATGAGCGTCGAGAATATTTGGCCCAATAAAGTCGACTACTCCATTGTCATCCCACAAAAGGCAGTTGTCTTCGGAGCTACTGTTCCCCTGCAGATGCGCTTCACACCTCTGCTGAAGGGCCTCGAAATGGGGGAGATCTCGGTGAAGATGCTTGAGATTCGCGAATGCACACTACAAGGACCTGCTGGCAACATTTTCAAGGAGCACAGGACAGAAAGAGAAGTCTCCAACTGGAAGTTCGAGGTGGACAGGGACGAGCACTGGCACGACACGATCGAAGACACCGGTCAAGAGGGCTGGTTGGTGGAGAAGAAGTTGAACCTTCCTAAGAGATTGCGGCAATGCGTTCAGGACCTCAACCACAACGGAATCAAGGTGCGACACAAACTGAAGCTTGTTGTTGCCCTGAAGAACCCCGACGGTCACATCTCAGAAGTAAGTCATGCTTGAGTTTCACATGAAAAGTCGCCTCCAGAAACTAACAAGCGCCAGTTGAGAGCCACGCTCCCTGTTTCCATCTTCATCTCTCCCAACATGCCCCTAGACGAGCACGGAGTCCTAGTCGATCAGGCTCCTGGTACAGCGCCAGCTGCCGACGCAGTTACTCGGATCGCACCACCTGGCTACGGAGAACACGTCCTCGATCAGCTGTATGAAGACGTCGACATGAGTGGTTTCCAGACCCCTGGTTTTATGACTCCTGGCGTTCAGTCGGGCTTCAGCAGCCCATTTTACGCCCAGTCCCGCACTGGCTCTGCGGAGAACCTTGCGGCTCTTGCTATGACGAACGGACACGGCCATGGCGTTGCCCCTGCAGCTCTATCGTCCCGTCTCCAAAATGTCTCCCTCGAGCCTTCTCAACGCAATACCTCCTACAACTCCTTGAACGCCATCACCGAGGATGTGGCCTTCCCGACATCAGCCCCTACCGGCCACAGTTCGCAAACACAGTCAGCGGCGCTGACCCGCCACAACAGCGCCGAGGAACACCCCAACTCTCACTCTTCTGGCCGCGCTTCGCCTGAACATCTCGACTTCCCTGATGTGGCTACCTTGAGCAAGGTTCCTAGTTACACCACGGCTATCAAATCTCCCGCTCGCGTAAGAGGTCAGGCTGGCGAGGCGCTTCCGGACTATTTCTCTGCAATGAGCGCGCCAAACACACCACCTGCCAGTGATGTACCCGTTGCGAATCCTCTAGGTACCATCTCTGAGTCCCACGAGGCTGCCAACAATGGTACTAGTAGTGAGCCCACCACCCCAGGAGGTTCACACCGTTCATGGCATCGCCCAGCAAGCATGACCAGTCTTTTGCATGCGATTCAGGGCGGTGATGATCGCAGGCTGCATATTCTCCAAGGCCGCGAGCGGGTGTACTAAGTGCTTACCTTGTTATTTTATTCGACTCTGATTTGATTGCACGTTTTAGAGGGCGGTGGACTTCACTTTACAGCATGGCATTGGCGTTGAAGGATAGGGATACAACCTGGGTGGCAATTTTTGAGATTCAGAGGTTTTAGATTTACGCCTTGAGGCATCAGGACTCATTGGCTGTTCGGACACATGTACACGGTTCACATAATTATATGGGTACTGGGGGGAATATCGGGAAGATATTTAGTAGTTTTGCTATACCCGCCGCTTCAAGATGCGGCCATGTGGAATGCAAGATACCAACATGAACAACATATACTTCGTCATCTACGTCTGCACAGCCTCGAGAATCTCATGTGGTGCTAATGTCACAACGTGCCGCAGCTTCTGTCTCTGATCCGGTAGCTAGTGGGATGAATGGCGTGAAATCACATGCAAAAATCTCGCATCATTCAAACATGGATCTCATCGTACACACAAGAATGAGTCAGTCCGGGTCGTCGCAACATCGAAGGGCCCTAGGGCCAACCTGAGCAACCTCGGACACTGAACTTTGGAAGGCCCCGCTATAGTTCAAGGTGAGGTGCGGCACGGCGTAGGGTGGACCCACTTCCACCGGCGGTGACATGGGATGTGTCGCCGGCAAATGTCGGACGCATCTCGATGGATGAAGATTTGGCCTTTGGATCACGCTGTGTTCTTATGATGGAGAAGGGGGATGCTTCGCGCTGGAGTGATTTGCGCGGTCAGAAGGGAAGGGAGGCATTTGGAGGAGCCGGTATGACGGTCCGGCTTGGTGGTTCGTGATGAGTTTTGGACACTGCGGTTATCTTTCCCTTCGATGAAGTGTCCCTCCAATTTTATAGGTAGTTCTTATTCATAGTCCGCAAACCTTCATTTGGGGTCTGCAATCCAGCGCCATGGGTTAGGGCCTGTCAACCATCTACTACAGTATCTATGAAGGTCCGAAGGATGAGGTTGGGATTGACAGTTTCAGAAACTTGCTTGCAAAATGATTCGTTGGCTCCGTCCTGAAGGCATGGCTTCAGGTTATAAATTTCTGTTTCAGAGGCAGTTGGTTCAGCGGTTCAGACTATGGTTATCATGGTCTTCTCTTCGGCATTTGTATTCGTGATAACGAATACCTCTACACCCACGGCATCGGCAGCAATACAGACAATGACATCGCCGCAATGGAGAGGAAAAAAAATGAGCCCAACGTAGCCATGATGGAATCGAACCCAATCTTATCCCAAGATCGACACGCACGCACGGTACGCGGCTCATGAACTACGACCTAAAAGTCCTCATCGGCTGTGTCATTAAAAGCTCTCTCCCTCTTTTCATTTCATCAGAAGTAGTGTTTGACACTTTCATCTCAAGGTCCAACTTTCAAAGCTCTTGAGTTAAGACCATGAGACAAGACCAATCGGCATGTGCGGCAGTCGCTGACTTTCATCCGAATCCTTTCTGTAGATTCCCAGGCCGCAACCTTGCTCCCGACTGACGGCGGCCGTCATCTCGGTGCAGGGCCTACGGACGATCGAAAAGCTTGTTCGGTCGAGGAAGGGTATCCCAGCAAAGCTTGACATTACCACAAGTGCCGATTTAACACTCATGTTAGTCGTAACAATGCGTTCCGCACCGCCGCTTTATCGAAGTGTGATGGCAGGACTGTTCGAGATCATCTAATCTCAACTAGCGTCGTCGTGCACCCAAAAGTACTGCGTAGGAGACTGTTTACTTTGTCTTGACGTCATATGCGCTCTGAATCACCGCTTGGCTCCCTCGGGTCCCTCCTAGCGTGTCGCGATGGGAGAGCACCTGATGGGTGCTAGCGCAAAAGACAAGGCCCTGAACAGCTGGGATTTTCATCGACTGAGATAACGGCGAACACTGCTTGTCTAAGTTGGCTTTTATTTTCAGCTGGCAGTGACACAGCACCAGCGACCACGAAGCTTGGATTACGTCCCCTGAGAAAGTCTTGATCGTCACAGGGGGGGCGGCCAGAACGACTCCACTTTGGGGCTGAGGAAAAGGCGCTAGGGCCAGAAAAGTCGTCGGTGGTGGTGGAGACGTCATTCGACTCCCGTTCATGCAGCTTGGGCGGTTTAATTATCAACTGTCACTGGCGGAAAAGGGGGGATCAGACTGGACTGAACAGGCCAGCTACTACCCGTTTGCGATATAAGGTAACTCCTTATTGCCCTGCTTGTTGCATCTGCAATCTCTCATCGCACACGGTCTACTTTACCTGGCCAACTTGAGAGACTTACGTACCTGCACTGCGATCCCCTCACTCGGTTTCGAAATCACAGCTTCCTCCAATTCCACAGTTGCACATCGTGAGAATGGCGGACACCAAGACGATACCTTCGAGGTCGGCGACCATGAAGACCACCTCCACCGCCGACGATGCGGTGCCTGAGGTTGACCCTACCAGCGTAAGTGCAGCTGCTCTACCTTTCTAGTTGATCGTCGGCGTTGGCCCTGTCGTCGTTTTACTCGTCGCGATATGTCCTTTGGAACACGAATTAACGCACTGTGCGTAGACCGCTGGACTGCTCGCGGAGCGCCTCCAAGCTTGGAAGCATGCCGTTGGATACTTAGAGGACTACATGGAGGCAATCGAGAAGATTCACAGGGCCCAATCGAAGGAGTACGAGAAGGCTCTCAAGGTCATCTCTCATCCCCTTAAGGAGGGGCACCACTTCGACCAAAGTCTTGGCGGAATCGCGGGCTACTTCGAGAACATGCGCTCCAATACTCAGGCGATCATCAATACCAATCTCGAGACGGAGAAGAGCATTAAGGGATCGGTTCTTCCAGTCCTGGAGCGTCTGCACAAGGAAATCAAGCACAAGGGCAAGGAGCTGGCCCACGGTGCCCAGAAGGGTGCCAAGGAGGTCGAGAAGGCCCGCAACACCACCCAGAAGCACATCGAGCTTCTCGGACAGCAGACCGCTGCATTCGAGTCGGCCGGCGGTAAGATGCACGGTTCCGACGACCCCTACGTTGTCCAACGCGGCGTCCTGCACAGGCTCCACAAGCAGGTTTTGGAGGAGAACAACAACCGAAACGATCTGATTGCCGTCCAGAACAATTTTGAAACTTTTGAGGCTCACGTTATTGAGGTCGTTCAGCAGTCCATGGAGGCTTTCATCCAGTTGACAGGAGGCCAAGCCGAGAAGACCCGCGCCCTGTACTCGGATATGCTGGGCGCTATTCAGCGTGTTCCTCATGATCTGGAGTGGAAGGGCTTTGTCGCCCGCAGCGGCGAACGTTTGGTTAACCCCAACGACCCCCCGCGATCCGTCGAATCAATCAGCTTTCCCAACATGGATCACTCTGCCGTCAAGCCTCTCATCGAGGGCTCTTTGGAGCGCAAATCGCGCAACAAGCTGTCCTGGGGCTTCACCACCGGTTACTACGTGGTGACACCAGCCAAGTTCTTGCACGAGTTTAAGGACTCTGACAATACCCGCAACGATCCTAAGCCGGAATTATCCATTTACCTGCCAGACGCTGTCATTGGCCAGCCTAGCGGAGAGAAGTTCAACGTAAAGGGCAAGGATAAGAGTGGTTCCATGAGCGCCAAGCTCACTGGTAATGCAGAATTGTCCTTCAAGGCACATACTCCCGCGGATGCTCAGAAGTGGTTTGAGATCATCAAGAATGTTGCGGGAGCTACTGGTCCCGCCGAGGTTTCCGCACCTACTTCGCCAGCCGTGGCCTCGGATGAGAAATTCGCTGCTGCTTCTCCTGTAGCCACCACTGGATCAGGCTCCCATCACGGGCAAGAAGCTGGCGTCACTGGAGCTGATCCTACTGCCAGCCCAGAGATCATGAGTCCGGTTGACGTTCCATCCTCGGGCACTGTAGCTCCTGAAACAAAAGCACCAGTCGACGAGAAGAAGGCTTGAGGTATTCGATGAAAACCCTCTTGCTTCTTGTTATCGCCCACGCACACCATGTCAGCCCCGAATTGTGACTAAACGCCCGTCATAATCACTCGCCTCATTTAGAATGAGGCGGAGTTGCGTTGAGAGGGTGGCCTACCCGGTTGCCTTACATCCCTAGCCTTATGACAAGGCGGACTCTGTCGCCGCAGTTGCGCGGCAGTACTCTCATGCGTGACTCCACCATCTTCAGCAACACAGCCTTACACACGTGTGCTCTCTCTGGCCCCCAATCTTGGCACATGCGATACGGAGGATACCACTTTGTCTTTTTTGGCGATGAATATGTATAGCAGCTCTATACCACTTTGTCTTTTTTGGCGATGAATATGTATAGCAGCTCTGAATGAAGCCAGAATCTTTACTTGAGCCCTTTCTGCCCCCTTTTTCGAGAACTCAAGATACTGGCTCTCGAGGCACACGAACGAAACTCAGCGGATTGATGATTAAGCAGCACCTGCTCGTCGCCTGCTGAGAGTCAACGTCAACAACAACACCTCTGCCGAATGAATTGTGTCGTCACCGAGACTTCGCGCTGAGACCTGCATGCGATTCGCGAGGGCAACCACAATCGTTGGGATGCCTCGATCATAAGTGCGGAAAGCCTGCCCAGTCCTTTTGATCCACTGGACTGAGACCCCGGCTGGCTGAGGAAAACAAAGGGCATTGCCTGCGCGGTAGATCACGAGGACGAAGAAGCACAGCGGTGTTCAGAGCGATTCGGGTGGACGTGAAGGCGTCGATCCCCGACGTGTCGCCTATCGATTGCACTTTGATGCAATAGAACGTCGCTGAGGATCCCCTCACCTTGATTGACCTCGAGGTTTTCTCGGTGAGGGAACCGGGGGGTTGAGGGTGGTGTGGGAACGCATACCTGCTCACAGCCTACTTCCCCTCAAGGGAATCGAGGCTGCTTACTGAAGAAGAAGAAAGGCAGATTTTTTCCCTCGCACCGTTCCGCCGTGAATCTGCGCGCAATTGTGCTTTCAGACAGATCTGAGGGTGTGTATTGGCTCGTTCCCACTGGCTTCGTCGGAAACACCTCTGCAATTGGACGCGGTCGTGCTTTCGCCCAGTAAGGGCGACGAAGATGTCAACAAACTTCGCCAAGGCAGAATAATGCCAACTGCTCTGGCTAATGACTGCCTTTTTCCTCTTTTTGTCAGCCCCGTGAAATTGTTCTGTGGACAGCCCGAGCCTGATTAGCCATCGTTGTATGTACAAAAGAGTTTCCAGCGAGCGGTTTCCCAATCCTATGCTGTGTCTGTAGCCAAACCCCGTTTTTCATTTACCAATGTCACGATAGCTTCTTCAACTTCCCTTGGATAACCTGTTGGTGTCGCCCCTTGCCTTTAGTCCGTATTTGTCTTTCTTTGTTCTCAATGAAACCGAGATCTTCCTCATAAAGCCTCCCCGTCTACCCAGCGCAAAGATGACCAAGGCCTGGAAAGATTACCGCGATATCATCACCAGGCTCTACATTCAAGAGAGCCGGACGCTAGATGAAGTCCGAGATATTATGCAGAAGGACTACAACTTTAAGGCATCGTTAGTGCAACTTCCTATTGGTGTTACTAGGAGTTATGTCAACTCGTTTTAGAGTCTTTGAACTTGTAGTTCAAGGAGTCTTTGCTTCTTCACACATTGTACGCTTGGAAAGCGGCCGGGGGGGAACAGACTGACACCCCGTCACCAGAACCAGATCCTACCGCCAGCAGTTCGACAAGTGGCAGCTCGGCAAGTACAACTGCAAGAAACGCAACAGCCGTCGTCAGCACCACCAACCCCCTGGGCCGCAGACCGGAAAGGGCTTCTCCGATGACGACGCCAACAGCCCCCAGAGCGTCTCGAGCCTCGGCCAGGACCTGGACCAAGGCTACTGCGTCAGTCTCTTGGAGACGTCGCCCTACTCCCATCACTCGGCGGCACCGGCACTGGCGCCGACTCCGGCGCACGCGCAGACAACATTGTCCTCCCTGGATCGGGGCTATCAGTGGGGGGACCACCAGCAGGACAGATGGAGCAGCGCGGTGTCTCCTCACATGGGACAGTCGCCGTCCGAAATCGACGCGCTCCTGATCCAGCAGCCCTCGCCTCCTATCATTGCTCCCCAGCCCATACACCCTTCGCAGGCTTACAGTCCTGTTGTTCTTCAGCATAACGGACAGTATCATCAGCAGCAGCGAGGCCGGATGGGATCTGCCCCTGACCCCCGTTACGTGCCTTACCAGGCCGCGCTGCAGTGCGATTATCGGACTACTGCTAATCAGCTGTATCGCCGTCAGTCGAATTAGAAGAGGAAGAAAGGGAAATATAGGTTTGGAATGCAGTCATGAAATCACGCTAGCCCTGTCATCGATCTTACGTTTTTGTATCTCTTGTTATTTGTTTGACGTCTCAGGGGGTAAAAGAAAAGAAAGAAACCGAGTCCAAGGATGAGAAGGCTGCTTTGAAACAGGACATACACGATGGCACCTCACTCCTTGTTGTTTTAGAAAACCAGATGTTTCTCTTGTAGTCCTTCACACTCGCTTGTTCGACATACCCCCTCTTCGAAATTGAATTGCGTTTTTCTTTTCCGAAAACCCGCCATGCTAAAATCAGACCTACTTACGCGAAACGTAAAATGCGTCATCAACGTGAAATATCTACATGAAGTCATCCTCGGTGAAAGGCTCGTTGGTATCCTGCTCCTTGTTCGTCAAGTTCATCTTGGCCGCGCTCTCCGCAAGCCCGTACGGGTCGTGAACGTGCCTCTTTCCATCTTCACCGCCGCCGCCGCCGCCGCCGCCCTCCTGGGACGAACCCCCGTCGCCGGCCGGCGCAGAGTTGGAGCGCACCTGGACCTTGACCTCGCCCTGGATGCCGTCGACGCGGATGGTGGAGATGGTGGTGCCGCCGGGCGGGGGACGCAGGTTGGTCGAGGGGGCCATGTTGATGAGCTCCTTGAAGAAGTTGTTCGCAGCCTCGCAGCCGTCGAGGAGCCACTTGAGGCAGATTGTGACGCGTTCCTTGGCGAAGGGGTTGTAGTCGTCGTAGGTGCAGCTATTGAGAAGGGGCACGATGCCGTTATGGAAGACCATCTGGTTCTGGACCTCGGGGTTGCCGGGGGAGGACTGGCCCGGCGGGGGCTGGAGGAGGGTGGCGAGGATGGTGAAGATCTGGGCCTTGATGCCGAGCCAGGGGAACTTGTGCGCCGGCTCGGAGAGGGAGGGGGGTTGGTGGGGGGAGTTGGGCATGCTGTCGTTGGTCGAGTAGGGGCGCTCGACGATGGGAGTGCTGCCGGCGCTGTTGTTGTTCGGGTCGGTGGGTGAGGCAGGTTGGGTCCTGCTGCTGCCGTTGTTGTTGTTGTTGTTGCTGCGGCTAGGGATGTTGGCGGAGTCGACGAGGGGTTTCTTGTAGACGCCGGCCTCGAGGCCGTTAAGGAGGGTGATGAGGTCGTAGACGGCCTCCCACTCGATGAGCTTCTTGCGGGAGTCGGTGATCTCGGAGGCGGTGGTGAGGAAGTCGAGGTACTGCGCCAGGCCATCCTTGGCGCGCTCCATGTCCCAGGTGTCGACGGGGAACTCCTCCGGGTGGATCTTCTCCTCGCGGATCTGGGCCTGGAGGTCCATGAGGGCGACGCACTCGGGGACAACGCGGGAGCGGAAGAAGCTGAAGAAGAACCTGACGAGCTTGACGTCGCGTTCCTGGTCCTTGCTGCTGTTGTTGTTATTGCTGTCCTGGGGTGGCGGCGGCGGCGGCGGATTGGTGATGCGGGAGCGGAAGATGTGGTTCACCAGCCGGAGGAGGACGGTCTGGGCGGGGGAGATGATGTCCTTTGGGATGCGGAGGGAGTTCCAGGCGTAGGGGACGAGGGCGGAGTGGTGGATGGCCTCGATGAGTTGGGAGGTTATCTGGAAGATGAGGGACTGCTCGTCCTTTTCCCAGACGGCGATGAAAACCAGCATCTCGCGGAGGAGGGACTTGCCGCAGTCGAGGGCGAGGAACATGCGGCAGCGCGTCTTTTGGAGGTTCTCGCCGGCGCGGGTGAGGCCCGTGCCGGCGGAGTCGAGGATGCACGACTTGACAATCATGTGGAGGGCCTCGATCTGCTTCGGGTCGAGGATGTTGGGGATCTCGGTGAGGAGGCCGGTCAGGGGGGCCTCACCGTAGGACTCGTCGTCGTCGATCTCGTCGTCGTCCATCATGTCGTCCAGGTTGTCGAGGTGCGGGTAGTCCTCGGGGTACTCTTCCTCCGGCGAGCCCTCGGGCAGCTCCTCCGAGTCCTCGATCTCCTCGACTTCTTCCTCCTCGGTGGTGCGCGCGGTGTGGGTCGAGCGCTGGACGGCGGTGGAGGTGTAGCGGTCGGTGCAGCGGACGTCGTAGCGGCCGACGAGGTTGTTCTTGCAGATGTCGGTCCTCGTCTTTGCTAAGTCGACCGAGGGCACGGCGACGATCCAGCCGTCGTAGTTTGCGTCTCTGGCGCGCAGCCACCAGGTGTCGATTTCCCGCGAAACGCGGCAGTAGAGCCGGTCCTGCTCGAACTTGTCATGGATCTCGGGGTCCCACGTCGGCACCACCCGCTCGCCCTCCTTGTAATTGTCCGCGCGCACCTTGACTTGGCCCTCGGGAAACCAGTTCCAGGCCAGGGGTGCGATGGGGGCGAGGACGCCTGGCGGCTTGTGGGACTTGTTCCGGGAGTACTCCGTGAGGAGTTTGCGGGCCGTCTCGCACATTCGCGAGTTGCGCTCTAGCCAGTGCTGGATCTCCGTCTTGGCGACGTCAACGCGGAAACCAGTGCCGTCGCCCATGCCCTCCTGGGGATCGTCGAGTTGGGCGTCTTCGTCGAAGAGGACGTCGTACCAGAAGGACATTTTGTTTCGGTCGTTCTTGGCCGTCCAGTTGTGGGCTTGTTGGAGGGACGTGACGAGGAGCTTCTTGTACATTTCCGTGATCTCGTTCAGCTTGGCCCGCGACGCGTCCTCGATGATCTCGCCGTCGTAGCCCTTGCTCGTCACGTTTACGCACAGGATGATGGTCTGGTATACCATCTGGTCAAAGTGGACGGCCGCGCAGATGTCCTGGGGGACCTCCGGTTCCGAGGTCACGAGCAGGTTCCTCGCGATGTGCATGAGCTTGTTGAGGATGGAGAGGTCGTCCTTGAGGCTGTGGTGGTTCTTGACGATGAGCGCGGTGCTCTCCTGGGGCGTGACGCCCTTGTCGGGGTCGTTGAGGCTCGACAACGGGCCGACGGAGCGCGTGGTGAGGCTCGGGATGGCGGCGCCAAAGATTTTGGTCAGCCATATCCAGATCTCGACGTTCCTCGACAACGTTTCCCTGATTCTTGTCAGATATGTCGGACAGTTCACCGCAACCCGGGACCGGTTTTTACTTACCTCACGTGCTTGAACGTGTGCGTCTTTTCCAGCGTTTTTGCAATCATAGATGAGACCTTGGCGGCTGTCTGGGGGCCCATGGGCGGAATCGTGTAGTGGCCCTCGAGCATGATGAGAGCTGCGGAGAAGCAGCGCTCCTCGATTGTTTCGCTTGATGCTAATTCATCTTGGTGGTCTAGGTTCACCTCCGTCAACGCTCCGGCGTAGTTGATCGCCATGGTTGCGGCGTTGGTTTCGTGGTTGCAGATGAAGTTTATGAGTCGAGATCCAAGCCGCAGATTTCAAGAAAATAAGCGAATGACGAGTGATGGCTTGACTATCAAGGCTGCCAGACGGCTCTTGAGATTAGTTATTCTGAAGTGTGAGCTTCTCTGGAAAAAAAAACACGATGGAACCTTTCAACGAGCAATGAATGAACGAAATGTGAATGGATCCAATGGGGTGGCGGCACCGGGATGACGGATTTACAGGTCTGTGAGGAAAATTTCCGCAGGGACGTTGGAGGTATCTTTCCACTCAAAATTGGTAAGCAGATACACACAGACCAGCTGCCGGTTTTGCAACCAGCGAATACTGCAATCTCAACATGAGTCCTAACATTCAGACTTTCAGTGCCTATTTCATTCGTATCAGTACTGAGAAAAGTCCAGTATTTCAAACAAGACGATGATACTCAAGCCATCACGCGATATCAGTGGCCGTGCAAATCCTGTGTAAAGAAGTGAGCCTGTACGTTCGGATGCAATTGCTGTTCTAGGTCGAGAGCCCCTGTGAAAATTGGAGAGAACCCCTCGTAGGCTCCCCTGAAATCGACCAATCGTCAGGGGTGTGTGCCCCTTAGACCCCTCTGTCGGCCGTGTCCGTTCTGGCTCCGACGACCTCCCCTTGGCGGGGTAATTTCGCTGCAGCGTCTGGCTCGATGCGAATTTGGGCCATTGTGCGACGAGTCACGACTTTGAGTCACTCGACACGACGTACCATCACCACCGTCTGACCCGCGATCTCGCAACCTCCGCCTAATTCACCACATCCTACCTACGTGAATCAATCCTTGACCGAATCCAGCATGGCGGATGGTGCGAAAGCGAACGAGAGGTTCTCCCTCATCCAGGAGAACCTCGCCGAGGTCATGAACCCTGAGATCCTGGAGAAGATTCTGGCCGAAGGACGCAACCCCAAGATCTACTGGGGTATGGACGCCCCAATGCACTTACATGAACCTCTTCCGTATGCTTTGGCTCACCCGATCCGTTTGCAGGTACCGCGACAACGGGAAGACCGCACTGCGGCTACTTCGTCCCTGCCATTAAGCTGGCGCAGTTCCTCGCTGCAGGCTGCGAGATGACGGTTCTCCTCGCCGATATCCACGGTTTCCTCGACAACCTCAAAGCCCCGATCGAGCTCGTCGAGCAGCGTGCCAAGTTCTACAAGTTCGCCATCACAAACATTCTCCAGGCCGTGGGTGTCTCGACCGAGAAGCTCAGGTTCGTCCTGGGTAGCTCTTACCAGAAGAGCCCCGAGTACATTATGGATGTCTACAAGATGAGCTCGCTCATCAGCGAAAGAGATGCGAAGAAGGCTGGTGCCGAGGTTGTGAAGCAGTCAGACGTAAGACGGTCGTGTCAGCTGTATTGGCGGGAGGCTGACGAGCTTACAGAACGCGCCCATGAGTGGTCTGCTTTACCCCGTGCTGCAAGTTTGCGACGAGGAGCACTTGGGTGTTGATGCGCAGTTTGGAGGTAATTTGATCTCTTTTCTATTTTGCTTTGCCCCTGACTGACTCCGTTAGGCATGGACCAGAGAAAGCTGTTCGCCGCGGCGACTGAGTGGCTGCCCAAGGTCGGATACAAAGTGCGCGCGCATTTGCTCAACCCCATGGTCCCGGGTCTGAATGGTGGCAAGATGAGCTCAAGTGACCCTGGTAAGATGATGCCAATAAGATGGGGTGTTTGTTCGATACTGATATAGGGACATGTAGACAGCAAGATCGACCTCCTTGATGCCCCTGAAGTCGTGCAGAAGAAGCTCCGCAAGGCCGAGTGCGTACCCAAGGTCGCGGAGGGTAACGGTGTCCTGGCTTTCGTTGAGTACGTGCTGCTCCCTGCAGCTGCGTTGAAGGGCAAGAAGGAGTTCGTCGTAGAGCGCGAGCGCGACGGCCTCGAGCCCCTGGTTTACACCGATATCGCTGCCATGCACGAGGACTACAAGAACGATGTGGTGAGTGCATTCAAGATACGACGTTATCTTATCGCCTGCTAACACGTTGCAGTTGACGCCCCAGCTTCTGAAGCCGGCCGTGACCAAGTCCCTCAACGAGCTCCTGGCACCCATCCAGGCGGCGTTCCAGGCTTCCGCCGAGTGGCAGGAGGTCACCACCAAAGCCTACCCGCCAGCCGAGGATGACAAGAAGAAGAAGAAGAAGCAGCCCAAGGACAAAGGATCTCGCTACCCCGGCGGAGCTAAGAAGGACGGCGCAGACGGCGCGGTCAAGCAGACGGAGTTGCCCGTGCGTGCGGCGGAGGAGAACAAGTAGGCGATACAGCGTCTTGGTTTTGCATTGCATAGAAATGGGGTTTCTTGTCTGTACGTAGTAGGGTTGGAGTTCGGATGAAGACCAGCAAAAAAAGAAAGTCTAAAGAGCTAGATACCTCAGATGAAAAGAGCATTTGAAAGAGTCCCCCTATCCCTGCCCAAGAAGGATTGTGCATACCGGCTGTGAATTGAGGACTTCAAATTTTGGCTGTCGATGCTTCATCCAACAGGAATGCATTCCAGCATGATCGTCAACACGTGGTGAGAAGATTGGCCTTCTATGGTGGGGGTTCACGGAGGGGTGGGTCTAAGCTGTCAGCGGGATGTCCGGGAGGGAAGCAACGGCGGGGCACTGAAGAAACGCAACCAAGGATGGCGGGGTAATTTTGGCGGGGTCCTCAAAACTTAATGGCAAAGCAGACGATCTGTCTGCCATCCCAACCACGTCCAAGATCTGTAAATAGTAGAGCTTGAGGTCACCGTCTCACAAACTTTTTGATCTCTCACCCGAAAGTTTTGCTATCCCCTCGAGATCGACAACAAAGACACAATGGCCGACCTCCCCACCACCTTCGACCGTAGGCCCCTCCGACGTCGCGACCACGGTTGCGCCCAAGCACCTCACCCAGAACACTGATGCTAACGAAGCTCTCCTCCAGGCCCCGTCCACATCGCCGTCATCGGCGGCACCGGCCTCGGCAAGTTGGAGGGCTACACGCCCGTCGCGGCCCTGAACCCCACGACGCCCTGGGGCCAGCCCTCATCCCCGATCATGATCCTCGAGCACGGCGGCGTTCCCATCGCCTTCCTCGCCCGCCACGGCCTG
The DNA here is from genome assembly GCA_036785755.1 of Colletotrichum ledebouriae. Lineage (NCBI taxonomy): Eukaryota > Fungi > Ascomycota > Sordariomycetes > Glomerellales > Glomerellaceae > Colletotrichum > Colletotrichum ledebouriae. Next base: position 30,694 of record JAVHLU010000091.1, read on the forward strand.
CACCACCAGTTCGCGCCCCACGAGGTGCCCGCGCGCGCCAACATCGCCGCCCTGCGCTCCATCGGCGTCCGCTGCGTCATCGCCTTCTCCGCCGTCGGCAGCTTGCGCGAGGAGATCAAGCCCATGGACTTTGTCGTCCCAGACCAGATCATCGACCGCACCAAGGGCATCCGCCCGTTCACCTTCTTCGAGGGCGGCGTCGTGGGACACGTCGGCTTCGCGGATCCCTTCGACAAGGGTCTGGCTGAGGTCGTGAAGAAGTGCGCGGCGCATATGCAGGGTGATGGCGTGGTGCTTCATGACAAGGGAACCATCATCTGCATGGGTAAGTTCGACTGACTTCGTATCAGATGGAACTTTGCTGATAAATTACTCGTTCAGAGGGCCCTCAGTTCTCCACCCGCGCCGAGTCGCATATGTACCGCTCCTGGGGCGGCAGCGTCATCAACATGTCCGCGCTCCCCGAGGCCAAGCTGGCGCGCGAGGCCGAGATGGCGTACCAGATGATCTGCATGGCCACCGACTACGACTGCTGGCACTCGTTCGAGGACGTCGACGTCGCCATGGTCATGAAGTACATGGCCGCCAACGGCGAGAACGCCAAGCGCCTTGTCGGCGGCGTGCTCGACGAGCTCTCCAAGCACGAGCACAGCGAGATGGTCCTCGCCAAGCAGTGGGAGGGCGCGTCGCAGGGCGCCGTCAAATTCATGACCAAGCCCGAGGGCCGCAACCCCGAGGCCATGAAGAACGTCGAGTACCTCTTCCCGGGTTTCTGGAACTGAAGACCATACGGCTTTTTGCGTCTCGGAGCAATTTTTTGGAGTTTGATGAGAAAATATTGGAACTCGGGTGTTAATATGGGTTGGTTTAAAATGAGCGCGGATTTCTGTGATTGGACGCTTCATGAAAGATAGACATTGACCCGGACATCAACTGTCCAGGGGAAGAAGGTATGATAGATCATGTAAAGAGAACTTGCAAAAGCGGGAAGTGTGAGAGAAAACGGGCACTCTCGCTGCGATGCTGATTGTTGAATTCTGAAAATCTTAGGATGCCTTCTGTGTTTGCCTTCTTGAGCTGTCCAACGCCTTCCAACGCCGGTTGTTATTCTTTAGGCAAAAAGCACTTCTACCTCTCTCTCAGCCCTTCGTTCCCAATCACATCAAAAGGTATAATGCCCTGACGCCCTTCTCCGCTGCCGCGATATGCCAAGGTCGTATATCCGTCCCCCTATCTACAATTCCCCTGGCCCGAGCCAAGGTCCCGAGGCCTCTGAAATATGTGAGCATCTCGCGCATGAGAGGCTCGTATAACCGCGGGTTGGTGTCCACATGCACGATGTTGACTTCCATGACCACTGGCGGGTCCTCGAGTTTCGTGCCTCCGCGCTTCACGAGGTAGCCACTAATAAGGGCAGGGTTCAGTTCCCCGAGGGTGGCCGAATTGCTAAGCCTGTGGGCAAGAACCGCACCCCATGTCTGGTCTGTTACGTCGAGGAGAATGGCGTCGCCTTCCGCAGGCTCCGCGTTGCCGTCGCCGGATGTGCCTCCTGGTGTGGCGGCATTAACTGGGTTGCTCTCCTTCATTGGCGTCGCAGGAGTACCACTTTGCTCTGGAGAGAGGATGGATGCTTGCGGTGTTGAGACAGGCGTTGTGTAGAATGCCGACGAAGCTGTCGCTGGCACTCTAATGGCCGGAGGGATCAACTGGAGGGACGGATTGGTGTCCACCGATATCAACGTCAAGCTCACCGTCGCCACTGATTCCGTTTGAGCGAGTCCGTGCCAGAACCCGATTTCTTGTTGATCCATAGAACCGCACTTGGTGATTATGACTCGCCAGTGTACCTTCCATTTGGAAATCAAATCGTGTGTTGTCTCCCAGATCTCATGATAGACGTCATTAAGAGAAGTCGACAACGGCTTGCCCTTCCGTCCAAGACTGTAGGACGCTGTCATTTGTTGGCACCCTCTATTGTCGGTCCAAGCTGCGGTGATCCATCTTTCATCGATGCTCTGCGCATAGGCAATGTGCATGCACGTATTCTCGTGCATGAGAGACGAGGATGAGGTATTTGTGAGTTTAAAGTCGATGCCGCGCGGCAACGACTGCTCCAACATGATGGCAGGTGATGGCATAGGTCCGCCGAATAATGTGCAGCGGTCATATGTCTCCAACGCCAACTTGATAGCTTCGCTCGGAGTAGGTTCAACAATCCCGCCTGGAGAAGTCATTAAGTCGAGGGGAACTAATTGCAGCACAAGTTCGTTGACCGGTGTCTGCCTGCGCTCGGTCAGGGACCTCTTATACACCTCGAAGAGTTGTTGGAAGGCTGCACATTCCTCCACGATAGATCCAGGATGGTTTGGCGCGTAGACAAAATACACCACAAAGTTCTTTTCCGTTACGTTCGCAGACAGAAGCCCCTGATTGAGGGCTTCCATACGATCGCCCAAGCTGCCACCAATACATGGATTTACCGTGCCCGGTGAAGTCACAATCTTGTCCGCTTCAAATGGCATGAGCCCGTCAGCCACCTTTGACCTAGATGGAAGACGTTCAAAAGAGCCCAGCTTGAGCATTTCGTAAACGTTCCGCATCCTGTCCAAGAAAGCGGCGGCAACATCGGTCATGCCGTCCCAATTGGGGAACACACAAACTACGTTGACGTCTTTCGTGCCTTGGGCTGGACCGAGTCCCAAGCTTTCCCAAAATTGAACACTTGCCGGGAGAACTGAAAGTCTAGCTTCTGCTCGACGCAGTTCCATGTGAGGCGCCGGTATTTGAAAGAGATTGTTGGGTTTGGGCGGTTCTGAATTCGCGTCTCTCGGCGGAACCGGTCTCGGATGCAGTCTATTGGGCTGCCCGAGCAAAGGCACGTCAGGTACCTCAACTACACCTTTGAAGTTACAGGTGTTGAACTCCCCGAGGCAAGGAGGTATGACTTCTCGCAGAGTGTGCAAAGCAGTCCTGCCCAATGATGACAATTGTCGGCGCGTTTCTGATACAATCGCAGGGTTCAGAGTGTTGGCTTGTGAATCTCGGACTTTCAAGTTTCCCGTCACTGCCTGCTCAGTTAAAATCTGGGCGATAGTGATCACGTCCTCGTCTGTGAGTGAAAGCTGTACGGGAAGTGACTCGGCGTCTTCGAAGTACTTCGTGATCGGTACTTCAGTAGCCTCGGCCTTGGCCAGCTTGGGAAGATCCAAAGCCAGTGTCGGATCCGAATCTTCAACAGACTCAATGTCCCGCGAAGAGGTGACATGTGAGACAACATCGTCATCATAGTTCATTCTCCGAATGCTTGATTTGAATGGAGACGCTGGCTCGTCGGTACTTGAACTAGAATCGTCCTGGTCTGAGACTAAGCTGACATCGTCTGCGTCAGATGGCAGCTCATCCACCTTTCCAGGACTTGGATTCAAGGTTGCGTTTTCGAGACCGCCTGTTATTGTGCGAATAACCGCCTTCGTTTGTTCTGGGTCTTTCAACATCTTTCTTTGCTTTCCATGTCGGCGCAGATAGTCCGTAGTGGGCGGCACCTGAATACCAGGTTGGGTGACTGGCTCTTGAGATGGTCCTCGAGAACTCGGGTCGCAGTCGAAGCGGCCACCATGCTCATATTTCTTGTTGACCAGAGGCAAAACTGGGTCAAAGTCCACGCTGTCGAAGATGCTTCCTTTCCGTGAAGGAGTTGGTGTTCTGCTGGGTGTGGATCGAATATCTGCAAGTGAAGCGCGCACTCTCTTATATACGGTGTCTGGGTCGAATGGGCTTGATTCTCTCTTAATTCCTGATGCCTTTTCTGTGTGTGATCTTTGCTTCCCTTCGTCCATCAAAGTGCTTCTGGCATGCTTCAGTTCGGGTTTGGTAAATATTGGGGGGCTCGGTTCGGGTTTTGTCTCGGGCATTGGAGGAGCCACCATCTTCGGAGGCTCGGGCACCGTGGCTGGTAATACTGGCATTGATGGTGCATCTGGCATGCCTAAGTCCGGCAAACCCGACAAATCCAAGTCATCGCCAGGTTGTTCGTCGAAGAAGCTGAAATCCGCGTCTGTTATGTCGGCATCTCCAAACATATCGGGCCCGATCTCCCCGAAGAGGTTGTCATTATCTCCACCGAGGAAAGAATCCGCCCTTTGCTTGTTCTCAGTTGGATGCCAGGCCTCTCCGTAGTGTTCATTTTGCTGGCCCATGTTTGGCATGTTAGTCATGGTAGTGTCAGGTGCGGCGACGTCTGCCATGGCAGTGTCTATGTCGGCCACAGCTACTGTCGCATTCGGAGCCCCTGGGCTTGAGGTTGTACCATCGATGGAGGGCGTTATTCCAAGGGGGTTTTGAACTCCATCGGGTGGTGTCGGATACATAGCACCCACGGCAGCCGCATTGCTTGTGCGTCTCAAGCCTAGAGGAGAATGACCATTTGGTTGTTGTGACGGGAGAACTGCTGATGCTTCCTTGGTTGCCGCGATTTCCCTCTCCTTCTTCCGCTTCAGAATTTTATCGTCTCTATCTGCCCCCATTTGGAACCAGGTGCGAGCCTCGCTAAGAAAATCCGAGGTTTCATCTTGGGCTAGTAGCAGGGTGTCTTCAAGGCCATGATTCCGCGCCAGTATCGCGGATTTCTTACGGTAGCAGAGGACGGCCGGCCAGGATATTGTCGCCAATGTCGGAGGAAATGGCGTTGTTCTGCCACTCTGTTCACCGCTCTTCCGGCGAATCATTTGAAGCGCAATCCATGGACAAGACTGGAGCAGTGCAAGGGAGAGTCCTCGAGATTGAAGGATCTTGATGCAGGTGTCTCTCCATTGCGAGGATTTTGCATCCGCATTTCTCCATAGTTGAGTATCTGGGGTTTGTCCTAGGCCGAGCTCTGGATACGACAAGCCACCACCCATGAACCCTTGATAGTTCGCCAACACGCCGAATGGTGCTGCCAGGATCTGAGAGCCCAGGACGATCTGGCCCAGGCTTGACGGCTCATTTACCGATAACAAGCCCTCGCTGCAAGACAAGGATAAACTTATGACCAAGGCTCCCGTGGTTGTCAAGTAGACCCGGAAAGTTCCAACAACTGCAGATTCAGCATCCAAAGCTCGGTCGGATTGGGTCTCGCGGGTGACTTTCGAGGGCAAGAGAATCGTTCGGTAGTTCAGAGGGATCGCGGAGATGCGGCTGCAAAGTGATGCTGAAATGGTCGCTAAGAGCGCTGTGATGAAGTGTCCGTATGCGTCTTTAAGGGGAACGGAACCTGTGCCCTTCGTATCGGATCCTCCGGTAGAGGCAGGTTTCGATTCGGGGTCGGAAGCGCTCGGCGGCCCGGAGCCGGTGGCTTGTGAATTCCGAAGCGACAGATCAAGAGCTGAGTTACTCGAAGATGAACTTGTGGGAGTATTCGCAGCTTGCTGTCCTGGTGCGCGGCCTTTGAAAAGGCTAATAGGCTCGAATGACCCATCCTCCACCATCAACAGCGTTGTGCCAGCGACGTCGAGGACATTTCCCAACACCTCGGTATTGTCATCGGACGAGGTCGCATCTTTACTTGGAGCTTGAAAGTGCCATATGACACGCTTTGACGCATCATAGTAGACGATATGTCCGCGGTTCCTTAATTCGGCCTCTACATCGGCAGCTGCCGAAGGGAAGGTTTGCGCCTGCTCCTGAGAAGGTTCATAAACTCGGAAAACGATCAACGCGATGTTATTCTGGGTAATTTGACGTCAGCACTCAAGTGCAAGTAAAAGAGAGAGGCAAAATGCACAGTTAATAAGGTATTAGTATCGTATTCGCTTGTGTCCATATCGACGGTCGAGTCTCGCGAACGCGGGAGCTGTTCCGTGTCGCAACATCAACTCCCTCGGCCGCTAAAGCTCCCAGAGGCTACAGGAGCCAGTTTATTGTTGAGAAAATGCAGTCATAAAAATTCAAGGTTGTTTCTGTACCGATTGAGGTGCAGTAAGCGATTCGAAGTGTGTTCGGGAGGATTGTCTGCTGGGTTTCGCGAAGTCATCGACTCCATCTCGGTAGGTCGAAAACACGACCAAGGGATCGGCTTATCGGCATTAACCGAGTCCAAGACCGTTCCAAGACCGTCAGGTAAAGTTCGATGGAAGGTGCAGGCAGCAAATCGCAAGTCGATGGAGCAACCAGGACACGTCGATGCGAGGTTGTCGGGCTTTCACAACGATTACTGTGTGTTCAGCCAGGTCTGGCCGGGTCGGGATAGCGGCGGGAATCCAGCACGGTCATTGACATAGGTGCAGAGAGATGGACATTATTACGGAGCAGTTCGTTTGGCTAGGAGCCTGAAATAGTGCACTAACAAGATGTCCTTGGCCAATCACCGCCGCTATCCCAGCTGAAGTCCCTGAGCAGCGGTCGGGACGCTAATGCAGTGTCGTCTGATTCAGCGGCGGCCGGGGGGGTGCGCCGCCCGGAAACAGGACTTACCTTTCCACCGCTTCACCGAGAGAACCCCACCTAAGGTACCTACCTAGGTACCTTAGTACTGTAGGCCAGGTGTCGCTCGCATCCACCGACGCGCTCTTATCTTATCAGAACTTTTTTTTCTTTGGCTCCCCTCGGCCGCAGATTTCCTTCCGCCTCTGTCGCATCGTCGCGCAGAAACTACACGTGTATTCCCGCCCATCGTCACCGACAGCCAAGATGCAGTTGACAAATCCGGGCACCGTGTCGGTATACACCGTCTCTGGTGCTTCGACATCTAGACCTCTGCCTGATTGGCTCGCCAGACGCAGGAAGAGGTCCCTCAAGAAAGACCCAGAATACCAGAACCGAGTCGAGCTGCTCCAGGATTTCGAATTCGAAGAGGCAAGCACTTGCATCAAGGTCAGCGAAGATGGCGACTGGGCAGTCAGTGCAGGAACATATAAGCCTCAGTTTCACGTCCACAACCTGCCGCAGTTGTCTCTTTCTTTTACGCGCCATACCGACTCTTTGACGGAGAAGTTGGCGATTCTCTCCTCCGACTACTCAAAAACTCTGCTTCTCCAGGATGACCGCCGACTCGAATTCCACACCCCTATGGGATGTCACTACAAAATTCGGATACCCCGATATGGAAGAGATTTGTTGTACGACAGGCAGTCCACAGAGGCGCTTATACCCGCTGTTGGAGTCGACCAGGATGGTCTGGGCGAGGTGTTTCGGTTGAATCTCGAAGTTGGAAGATTCATGAAGTCGTTCCAGATTGATGTTGGAGGAGATGAAGAGGGAGCTGGGTTGCAGGGCGGAATCGAAGCTGGCAGCGTCAACGCCGCCGCTTTGGCCGAGAACACCCACGGCCTGGCTGCTTTTGGAACGTCTATCAGCACAGTGGAATTCTGGGACCCCAGGTCAAAGTCAAGGGTTGCACGCCTTGCTTGCCAAGAGGGAGCTATTACTGCCCTGGACTACAATGCTTCAGGATTGTCTATCGCTACTGGTTCCGCCAACGGCATGGTTCAGCTGTTCGATCTGCGTCGTCCAGTTCCCCTGTTGACCAAGGACCAAGGATACGGATTCCCGATCAAGAAACTGATTCACATGACGACTGCCTCCCAGGAGAGGAAGATCCTTTCTGCCGATAAGAAGATCATTAAGATTTGGGACGAGACCGACGGCACGCCTTGGACTTCGGTCGAGCCCATAGTGGACCTGAACGACATGTAAGCTCGGATCCCCGACGAACCTCAATGGCACTGGCTAACGATGCTATAGAGCTTGGTGCAAGAACACCGGTATGCTTCTGACTGCCAACGAAGGCAAGCAGCAGCACTCTTTCTTTATCCCCAGCCTTGGCCCCGCTCCCAAGTGGTGCTCATTCTTGGACAACATGGTTGAAGAGATGGCCGAGGAGGTCCGCACCGAGACCTACGACAACTACAAGTTCTTGACGCTGCCGGAACTCAAGCAGCTCAGCATGGAGCATCTCATCGGCAAGACCAACCTGCTCAGACCGTACATGCACGGTTACTTCGTGGCTTCGAAACTTTACGAGCAAGCTCGCCTCATCGCGAACCCCTACATCTGGGAGGAAGAGAGGACGAAGCGCATCAAGGAGAAGGTCGAAAAGGAACGCGCCAGCAGGATCAGAGGCAACAAGAAGGTCAAGGTCAACCAGAAGCTTGCCGACAAGCTCATCAAGAAGCAAGAAAACAGAGAGGTCGTGGACACCAAGGCTGGTCTGCTCGGCGACGACCGTTTCGCCAAGCTCTTCGAGGACGAGAGCTTCGCCGTCGACGAGACCAGTTACGAGTTCCGTGCTCTCAACCCGAGTACGACTGTCGCCGCTCCGGACACTCACGAAGTCGGTGTCAGCTCTGCAGCTCGCCCTGCAGAAGCGCCTAAGTTCGGTCTGGGCAAGAAGGGTCAACAGGCTAAGGCTGCTGCTAAGGAGGAGATGACCATGAAAGTGTCCTCTTCCACTCAGAAGCACGGAGGAACGGAGCGAGACACCGCACTGGGCTCCAGAGTGCCAAAGTCTGGACGCATCAACAAAACCAACCGCGGAGACAGTTACGGCGAGAAGCAGGTCACATTCGTTCCGGAGGCGAAGAAGAAGAGCCGAGGGCCATCACAACCACAAGAGGAAAGCAAGCCGAAGGAGAGGGGTACAAGAAGAAGCGCCAGCTCGAATACGTTTAGGAGGATGTAAAAAACAACGCTACGCATAACCCAGGGGCTTGATAATGGTACAAGAAGGGTCTTTCTATTCACCAAGCAGATCCCGGCTGCCAAATTCGTCAATCGTTTAATCCTCAACCGCCTCAACAAGCGAATCATTACACCAGCAACAAGCCAGTTGGCGGTCTGCAAACCCGACACCTCATCTCCCTCTGCCAGTATAGGGCTTATTTACGACCCCACCTCATCAACTTCCTCTTCTTCTCGGCCTGCTCGATTCCCTTCTCAAGATCTTCCGGGCGAAGTCTCGGCGTCGGGGGCACATCGTCAAGTCTCGCCCGGCCGCGGTGGCTGCGTGGCGGTGAAGTCGACTCTTTGACAGATTTGGGAAACTCGGTCCTCCGAGGCGTGAGAGCAGTGACGACTTTTCTGGCCGACTTGCGCATGGTTTCTCTGATCTTCCATTCGCGCTTCTTGGCTATGTAGAACAGGACAGCCATGCCAACTGTAGAGGCAAAAAAATGGTGAGCAAAGGTTCTTGGGGGCGTTAAGATTTCAAAGGGTATTACGTACTTCCGAGTGCACCAACAATGGAAACGACCACGATAATGGCAATCATGCCACTGGAAGAGAAACCGACAGCTCCGGGGCTGTCTCCAGAGGCGCCAGCTTCGTTGTCGATGCCGCCACCCATCGAAGAGCTGGCATCGCCAGCTGCATCTGAGTAATGGGTCTCTGTCGCCAAAGGGAAGAAGTTGGATGTTGTTGTCATCATGGTGCTCGGGCTGTGTGCAACTGAGATGCAGTGCACAGGCTTAGACGAAGGCGGGTTAAAAGATAAACGGCGTCAGGATCGTATGAGTAGAGAGAAAAGCTGAACAAAAGATACCCGGCGCCACGAATGTGGCCCAACTCAGTATATACATGTTCAACCGGCCAGAGAATCCTTGTACGGAGCCAGCGCCAAACGGTCCCTTCCCTCTCTCTTCTGGAACTAGCCTACCAGGGGAATTCCTACGGAGGCATGAGTATGACGAGCGACTTCACCCCCGTGGAGTGCATGTGGTTTCCAGCGGCAGTTGTGCGTGACGTGGGGCCCGTCAACCGTGCCAGAAGCAGGAACCGTGTCTGTTGCCATGGGATGTCTGAGCCCAAGGCGGTCGAAATAGGCTCGCGATGCTCCCATTGGCGTTGAGCGACCTCGAAGCGCCGTGTGCCGGCGCTTTCACATCGGAGCCGGGGTACGCCGGCCAATCAGCGACCGGGTCCCAGGATCCGGCGATGCAGGCTATTTTTTCCAGGGATGCAGGGGATAAGACTCAAGAGGGACCTGAATCACATCCCTCAGCTTCTTGCATCTTGCATTCGCATCAAGGGTTCGGTTCGTTGATGGGTCACTTCTTGTCTTCGTGGGCTCGGCAGTGGCTGCAATATCGACAAGCTTAATTGTGTGATCAGGAGGAATTTGCGCGTTCGGTCGCCCCGAAGTCCGAGCAGTGTGACGAGGGCTTTTGGTCGTTGATTTGGAGCCTCTATCGCAGGGTCGCTGTTGGTAGCTTCCTTAGTCTTCTGTGATGGCATCTGCAAGTTCAGTCACTATCACGAAGTTCAAATTGATGGATTACGGTAAGAAGAGGATTGTTGCGAGCGGCTCATTCCTGCACTCGAGAACATGCTCTCTTTCTCACGCCCGCGGAGACGTTCGGCTACCGGCGATGATTCCTTGGGAGTGTCAGTTACCGCCTGTTTCCTTTTTCGTCGTTTCATTGGTACCTCTGGCATTTCTTGGCTTTACCCGAGTAGTTCTAATGGGGGGTTTTCGACGGTACCTCATCATCGTTGCCTGGTACCTTCATTTATCTTCAAGATTATTTATTTCTACTGTTGTTTCGTGACTGCTTTGGTCTTTTCCACTAGATTAGTTGATATTATCCTCCTAGCATTGATAGTATCCGCGGAGAAGAAACTTGACTTCTAGCTGGGTGTTGCTGGACAGCTCGTTGGAAGTGTGAACCAAGTACTATTCAAACCGCCGCCGTTCTAATTTTGGACTGCGGCTTCGAACAATCTTACCTGCGGACAACACTTGTCAGAGGTACTTTGAGTCTCGATGTCGGCAATTTGTATACCACTGAACAGACCAAGCCCGGAGGTGTATCGCGGGGCCGAAGGTCCAGTGGCCTTCGACTTGTGTCGCATTCCCCGGACTCTCATAGTCCCGGCATCTAATATCGAATGAGTCCAATCAAAATTACGAGCCAATAACAAGGTCCAAGAATAGAAAACCAAGGTGCAGTCAATATGCCTCTGGCACTGTCGTCAATGGTGATCGCCTGCCTCAGTTAACGCCGAGAGGTTGCCTCTTAGTGCTACCACACTCAAAATAACTGACTTTACTGAATGCCCTGTTTAAGAACATAGCAAACGTATTCCAGAATCCTGTTCCCTGGGCCTTCATCGTCAATGGGAAGGCTCGGCTACTGGAAACAGGGAACATAGGTCCTTCATGGTTGCAGTGTCTATCTTCGCAAAGCAGCCCAATTCCTGGCGTCACGGCGCACTGCCTTCCCCTCATGGCAAGTGCCTGCCCGATCTCTTGCCGAAAGCTTTTCAAGTGACAGTAGCAGTGTGTGCTGCTTCCTCCATAAGGTAAAGTACTCTAGGAAAGCGCAACCCCTTCCACGCGTCTCAAGTGTGATACACGAAGTAGAAGGCACCCCTAGTCATCCAAGCTTCCCAAAATCGTAACACCACGATAAATTTTTCTCGGCAGGTAAGAGATTGGATCAGGCTATCCCCATCTTTGACGTCTGTGAGAAGTACCTATTCCACGACGTCTGACATCTTCATCTTCCCCTCGTCCCCCAATACGTCTCCTTGTGATCCTCTTCTTTGGTAGACCCTCCCCATCTTGGTCGTGTGTTTGGTTCTCTATTTCGCCTAATTCAACTTCGACCTTGCTCCAAGATAGCAGCCAGACGTCAACTTGCAGCGATACAGGGTCCCGGGAGTTGGCCACACATCTAACATGAAGTCGCTCTTCTCCCCGGATGGCCCTGAGCCGGCTGAGAATGGACCCAGCTCTCTGCATTGTCCGCAGAAGCAATTCTCGGACAGGAAATCTGCATTGAGCTCAGAGACACTTCCAGAGCTGTCAAATCAATGGGAGCTTCAGAACTATACTCTCAGGCAGGACCTCCTGGGTGAACAGTCGCAACCCCTCGGTGCTGATGGTCGGAATAATGCAAGTATTGTACAGGGAGATGCTGGCAAATTTCCCGTGATCCCTTTCGGACGTCCACCAAAGCTTAAACCCAACCATTGCTCAGGCGGTCAGCAGAGGCGACCGATCTCCAGCGACGAGGATGAAGACGAAATTACCCAGCTTCTTGAGGTTCCCGTAGTCGAATACAGCAAAATGCCCCAAGTTGTTCAGGATGTAGCTCAGAAAGATCGGAGCCGTGGATCTGACCGACACCGTCGTCGTCAACATCTTGAACAATGCATCGAGAAAAACGACGAAGTAATTGAGCCATCCAATGCTCCACTGGCCGAATACCAGGAGATACCTCGGACTCTGCAACCCGCAGTCCAGGGTCAAACTGCTCGGTCTGGCGGAAGCCCTTGTCGTCGCCCCAATGAACAAGAGACAGCATATGTCCAACAAGAGGACGAGGTCTCTGAATCTCTTCTTGCTACACCTACAGAATATCAACAGATACCCCAATCAGTGGACCAGGAACGCCGACCTGACCGAATCTCCCATCGCGCTTTTATCTCGAAACATTTCGAAGAGGACTCCGCCATTGACTCGGAAAACCAGCAGGAATTATCCGCTATTGGAAGTCGACGGCTGAATACTCGAGACTCTCGAATACAGGACTGCCACACTCGATCGAAAACCCATCCCGACACCCAAAGGAGCTTATTCTCAAGGATTACTCATCAGCCTCCCAGTCAAGTGCATGATTATGCCGAAGCCTACGTTGAAGGACACCGACCTCGACCGGAAGCACATCACAACGGTTCTCATCCCTCTTACTATGTAGATAATGGCCTTCCTCGTAACACACGAGATATCGGACGAAGACAAGCGGTGCCCATAAGTGGAAGGACAGAAAGCCGTCGTCTTGCTTCTGGACGCAACCGAAGTATTCAGCGACCTATTCTACATCCTGATCCTCAGATTCAGACGCCAGCAGCGGCCAAAAGTTCTCGTTCTGAGGTTCATTATCAGACGAATCAAGTATCACGCAAGGAACCAATGTTGTATCAGCTAAGCCCTGCACACTTCGTCAAACCATCCAGAGCCCAGGCACAAACCCCAGTAGGCGACCTGGCGGAACCACAACCGCAGCTGACACCATCGCATCATTCCACGCCCAAGCCCGACGGAAACACCAGGTGTAGTCGCCACCCAACATCCAGTCGACTCAGGCGTTCGAGAGTTTCGCGACGTGACCATGGACATCAGCAGCAGTCTTCTCGCCCCCTAAGATACACAGAGATCGTCGCGACAAATATCGAACCTCGACATCCCACGTCCGTGTTGTCGAATATCTCCAAGTCTCGGAGCCTACGGTCCCAACGTAGGCTCGATGTCAGGCGCGCAATAGATCTCGATGATCGCCAGAGACTAGGTGGCGCGAATAATCCATTCCTGAATCTAGTCACATTTCACTCGGACTGCGTGAATCAGTTTGTAAAAGAAGCGGCCCAACTGGATCAACAGCTCAAAGGCTCGGAAGCACGTGCCGAGCACTATTCTACTAAGCTAGAAAAGCTTCGAGGCGAGATCCATCGCATCAGCATGCAAAAGCTACAGACAGAAGACCGAGTGCAGAAGCTGGAGGCCAAGGTCGCTCGAACTGTTCAACAGCGGGAACAAGCCGAATTGGAAAACGGAAAGATGCGTACCCAGAATGAAAAATCGCAGAATGAGCAATCCAACCTGCTTCTGCGCGTTGAAGAAGCTGAAAATGAAGCCAAAGCGAAAGAGACGGAGATCTCTGAGTCCGAGGAGCGTTGGAAGGCTAAGGAGTTCGGCATGAAACGTGAAAAGGAGGCCCTCCATGCAGAAATCAGAGCTTTAAGGGAAACGTCTAAGGACGGTAAGCCTTGTCTTCTCTTGCATAAAGTCACGGACATTCCTAACTTTCAGATAGCCAATGTCAGTATTGAGAGGCTTAAGGATAGCAATTTGAGAGAAGAGGAGAGGATCAAATCCCTCCGTGAGCAGCTTGACGAGGCCGGAAAACGAGAAGAGTCCATTCGTCGACTAGAAGATCAAATCAGCAGCATCTCTACCAAGGTCGATTGTCTAACGAAGAACTCAGCACAGACTGGTGGCGTTGCATCCCAGGTCGTGCGTAGGTCAGCCATCAAACTGTCCATCTCGGTGTCACTCAAGCTAACGTACGTAGGCTGGATGAAATAAAGACTTCAATTCAGTATGCCCCACAGAAGAAGGACCTGGACAATATTGTTGGTGTTCTGAAGGAACTCCATAATCAGATGGTGTCCAAGCACGTTCTGTCTCCCAACGCTATGAATCCCCAACTGACCAGCTCCCAGCTTTGCTCGAGAATTTAGTAAAATGGAGACTACACAGTCTGGGGTTCAAGAAAAGGTGGGAAGTACTTACGGTCTCGTTTTCGAACAGAAGAAACAACAGCAAGAGCTTCTAGAGTCACTCTCAGCCCAGGGAAAGGACAGCACGAACATTCTCAGCCTCCTTCAATCAAAAGAAGATCAGTCTAATAAAACTGTCAATACTGTCGTTGAGATGCATCAAAGCCTCAAGGAATTCATTGCAATCAGCGACAATCATGCTCGTGGAAAAGCTTCGGACGCAGACCGACTAGCGGCTGAGAAACGTGCAATGGAGAAAGACGCCGAGGTTGCCCAACTGAACGATGAACTTCGGAAGCAGCTCGCCGTTCACAAGGATCGAGAGACGGATCTGGAGAAACGCCTCGTGGAATCGGAAAATGCTCAACAGTCGATGAAAGTTGAGCTTGCCGCGGCATCGCAACAGAAGATCAAAGAGTTCGAACTCAAGATCAGACAACTTCATTCGTCCCATCAAATGTTGCAATACGAACACCATGCAGCTACAACGGAGATCACTCGACTTCAGCATCTTGAATCTTTGACCGAGGCCCAGAGAATCAAGTTCTTGGCGAACGAAGAGAAACTGAAATTGATGAAAACCATCGAAGCCTCCCACCAGAGACTTTACAACCTCAGTATTAGGCTACGGGACTCGCAGACCGCTCAGCAAGATCCAAATTCACCGGACTGCAAAGAGAACCCGACAGCTCTGGAGCTTGAAGAAGATATTAAAGAACAACACAGAATGAGAGATCTCTGCCGCAACATGGTCAAAGAAATGCGACAATTCCAGGCAAGAGGCATTATTGAGACACTTAAAGCTTCCTCTCAGGGGCGCAACGACTCGCTCGCTGACCGGGAGCCCCTCGACCCGTCATCATCACAGAGTTCTTCCCAGAAGTCGAATGCATGGGATAGGGACGACCACGAGATTGAAGTTCCTTGCACGTTGCCAAAGACGAAATCCAACGCGCCGGCTGATCAGGATCTTGATATTGTCCTCGTTCCTTCCGAAGAGGGGAACGACATCTTGGCTCCGGATACGCCGCCCGATGAGCACACCGCCCAAAGAAAGCGCTTGGTCATGCGCAGTCCAATCACGGAACCTTGGCAGTCTCCAGTGCCACTGTCCCACGATGAGGAGAAACTGAGGCGGCGCAACTCAACTAACCAGGGTATGGCTCCAGTTGGTATCCTTCGGCGGACAGCTTCCGAGTCGTCGCAGTCAGTACTCGTAGAAGCCACAAGAGCAGTTGAGGAACCCCAAGTCGCTACTCATGCTGGCCACTCTAAGTACAATCGGCCAGTTGGGAGCGGAGAAATCGTAGCCGTCAAGGCAATCAACGTGCAGAGGGGCCGCGACAGCACAAGCAAGTCACAAGCTGTCGCTGCGAGCAACGGTCGTGACAAGCAGAACATGCCATCGCCTCTCACACAGCAGCCTCGACAGAAAGAGACTAAGCGAAGCCAACCAGAAACGCCAGATGGTCGACAAACAAAGCGTGTTAAAGCAGTGCAAAGAGACCTGAGCAGCGACGATCCATTGAGCGTATCTGGCAGAATCGACGTTGTCAAGCCTTCAACCGCCACTTCGCAGAAAATCAAGGGTGATAACGATGGAGATCTCATGGCTCAACCTTACAACGACTCCTTCACTTCACCACATTTCCAGAAGAGCAAGACAAGCACCAAGACGAACCTCGGAACGAAGAATGATAAGCAGAGCCGTGCCAGACAGCCACTCGCGGACAAGACGAAGACGCCGCCCCGGTCGCAGGCGTCCTCATCTGACGAGAAAAGCGACTTGAAGGCCTAGCTGAAGACGCCGGGACCGGATGACCGAGGAGAAGGTCAATATTTTGGGAGCCATACTAATACGCAACCAGTTGTACTTCTTTGTGGAGGCCGTGGGGGAAACAAATAGGCGCAACAAGTTCGGAGAAGGCATGTGTAGAACTTTTTGGCAAATTTTTGGTAAAATGTACACTTAGATTGTGGCAACCGAAGCAGATGCCGTCATAAGCCCGTGAAACACGATACAAGGTCTCGTTGCCTTTTCCTCCGTAGTCCCTGAGGCTACGCTGCAGGGGTACAGTTCGTGACCATGTCATGGAGTCCCCCAAAACCAATTGCATGCCGCCGTGAACGCCGTTTGTGATGATGCCAATGTTGTTACAGGTGAAATCGGGTTGCGTGGGATCGGAGAGCTCATTTGCCCTTTTTCTTCTGCTCCAGGAAGAGCACCTTCCTTCGCACTGCGAGACGATTAGCTTGTTGCTTCGGTATGCGCGGCCATCTTCCGTGGCAGCATGCTCGACTAAAGGTATTTCGTACCAATTGGGTCGTATTTCAACATGCTCATGGGGGAAGCTGTTCGGAGGCGCTTGAAGGTGTAGAAGTAACCAGTCGCGGCCATGGACATGAGCCGCACGATCGCAACGCGAGACTTGGCTGAATGAGTTGTTAGTGTGCAGGAACGCAAACGCAGAATGGATTGTGATCGGGAGCTGCGTACCTTTCTTGGCCATCCTGACGGTTGCGGCGCTTGATAGGAGCGTTGGAAGCTTGGAGCCGGCCTGAGGGGACGCGGATGGATTACTGAGCCGGGAATTTTGCCGGGTGAGGTGACAGCTGTCGGAGGGAGTAGGGCCGTTCACCGAGAATAGGTGGGTCTTCCCGTCGGTCAACAACCCCTCCAGTAAGATCAGGGGATTTCCAGTTGGTATCGGCTGGCAAAACCACTTAATACAGCTATGTGTCGTTGTCTCTTCGCCCACTAGCTTCCCTACGGACAGACATTATCGTGACATAGTATCAGTCAAATGACGCAATTTCAAGAGATACCAAGCAACGAGAGGCGAGTCGCAGGATCAGGATGACGAGAGGACTTCGAGGGAGCATTCAGCGGGACACGGAGACAACATCACGGCCGAATCTACAAGTCGCCGAAGCACGTTGTGGGCGTAATCCGAACATCAGGGTTTGTCGGTGGATCTGACCTTTCAGGATCCTTACGAATGGAGCTTTCCATCAATAGCTCACCGGGATCTGGGCACTTTCTCGGAGCTTGCAGGGTGTGAGCATGGAAGGGCTGCCGCCGTCGTACATGGAAGGGATGGATGTCGCAACATGTTCATTGAGTTGAGAATCCTCAAAATAATAGATCGCTCTATTCTCTTACCCAACTTGTCAGCTTCTCGAAGTAGCTGCATGCGTTTCGCAGCTCCACCGTCTTCCGGTTTACTCACTCTGCTCTTCTAGTGCGCCAAACAAGTATAAGTCCATTGGAGGTGCGGTGAGACTCAGTAGAGATTGTTTCGGCCGCGTCTGTTGCGCGCCCTTCCCGGCATGCGGTCACACCCCCTCCAAAACGCTTTCCATTCGCAGTCAAGCCGGTTTATCGCGAAGACCCCCGACTGGCGGGCGGGCCTCTCGGGCCCAGGCAGGTCGGTTGGCAAAGCCTCGCAGCTTTGGCGGTGGTTTCCCTCAACGAATACGTACAGGTAAGGTACCCGGGATGAGAAAGGAGGAGTAAGTAAGTACCTTCAGGTAAGATAGGAAAAGTGTGGTGGGATGGAAAAGGGCGAGCGCATACGTTCAAAATAAAGAGGAATGTACGGCCTGTCTCGCCTGCTTGCGTTGGGGCGCACTCGGTTGTGGATTTCGACTCTTTCCTTTCCTTTCTTCTTCCTGAAGACCTTCGGGAGAGACATAAGACAGACAGGCAGCTCTTGCTGGGCAACTCAGCCGCTTCCGAACGCAGCGCTGTCTTTGTCTAACTAGACTTTCGCACTCGCCTTATTTTGACTTCAGCTTAATTCGCCGGTAATGAATGCGGCTGTCTAATACCTCGATATCGACAAACGACATTCCGACGACGACGACACAAGGTTGACACCGTCTCGTCGCCACAATGAGCTCTACAATGGCAGCGTGCCGAACGGCTGGCGGCACGGCAAGAAGATTGGGAGCACCCGGGAAGCAGGCTGTCGCGACGAGCCAAGTCAGACTGATGAGCAGTCACAGATCAAAGGGTATGTCGCAAGATGGACGAAGCTGAAGCTCTCCACATTTTAGTTTCCTATTCTCGCTTCAAAGACGCTATCGGTGTGCTTCACCTTTTTAATCTTTGACATGTTGCGACCGATGTTGCAGCAGCCCGCTGTATTTATCGCAGCTGGTTGGCCGCAGTGGCGCAAAGCAGCTCGTAGCTTTCGGAAGAAACCTCCTTGCGCAGGCGGGAGAGCTTCGAAGCTCGGGGGAAGCCGAGCTGTATTTGCACCCACAATTTCCTTCACCTTCTCAACTTACACCGTCTGCGCTTCACCGAGAGCCAAACAATGCATTCTTGATCAAAGAGGGTTCCCGATCCAGGCCCATGGACCCCACGTGGGAGCACTCCACCCCTTCTTGTCTTCTAGCCACTGGTTCCTCAGAGCCTCGAAATGCCCTCGAGTAACCCGCCAGGACCTAGGCCCGGATGGCCCCCTAGCTAGCGGTCACCACCGGTTTCGGACACAGGCTTTTGAAGCAACCAAGACAGGCAAGGCGAACCAAACCCGCGTCAAAACACTGCCGGGTCTGATCCACGTCTTCGTCTGCCGTCGGTCATCGCCCGCGCGACTTACCAGCGAGTGCTGGCACCCTTGCGAAGAGAAAGGGGGGCAAACAGCTATACACATCACACACCAGAGTCAAGGCCAAGGCGAATCTCGTTCGATGCAGGCCTGCGTCTCGTGGTCTGGTGTCACCGTTTCCCAGTAGGAAGCTATACTAGTCTGTTCATGACTTCCCGAAAGTATTGAATAAGAGCAATGTATGGCATCGGACGATGACGGGAACGAAGTGCGCTGATTTTTGGGCACTTTGGCGTACTTCTTCCATCTGCCCGTTAAAATCAGTCAAGGACACACATAGTTACCGTTCATCGGGTGCACATCCGGTGTAGTGTAGCAAGTAGCTTCCCCCGCGTCCTCGGTGTCTTCTGGTCTTTGCTTATGGAGACCCTCTCGTTGAAGAAGAAGAAAGAGACAATAAAGAGCTATTACTAGTGTGGCTGCGTACGTTTAGACGCGATTCTTCAAAACCTGGTCTCCTCCCATACCGTAACCTCCGTCTTGAATTTTTTTCTCCCACTCTTCCTCGTTTCCCGCAGCTCTTTTCACGAGGTTGTCATTCAAGGTGTTTTCCCTCCGTTACCATCTCCACTGTTCCGCGTTTGAAGCCCTTTATCTAACTTTTATATGACTCTAACACAGATACCCCGCAGTCCCTTCAGATCTTCCTCTCCAATACCCCGCCATTCCGATCGCAACTTTTCTCGAGCAGCAGCAGCAACAGCCGTTCCTCACCCCACCATCGAACCATGTCGACCACGCCCTCCCGTCGGTTGAACGTGCACAACATCAACCAGCATGTTGTTGCCGCAAAGTACGCCGTCCGTGGCGAACTCGCCGTGAAGTCGGAGGAGTACCGCGCCAAGCTAGCCAAGGGTGACAAGGACCTGCCCTTCGACGATGTTATCTCGGCCAACATCGGAAACCCCCAGCAGCTCGACCAGAAGCCCATCACCTTCTTCCGTCAGGTTGCCTCCCTCCTCGAAAACCCCGTGCTCCTCGAGCACGAGGAAGCCCTGCTCAACCAGCTCGGATACAAGTCCGACGTCGTCTCCCGCGCTAAATGGCTCCTGAGCAAGGTCGGCTCTGTTGGTGCCTACAGCGCCAGTGCAGGTGTCCCCGCGATTAAGGAGAGCATTGCCCAATTTATTGAGCGTGAGTTGGGACCATATCCTGCATGTTTAGGCTCCTTCTCCGAGCGTGAGAACTGACAGAGATTTTCTTCTGCAGGCCGAGACGGGTTCCCCGCCGATCCTGCCCACATCTACCTCTCCGGTGGCGCCTCATCTGGGGTCAACACTCTCCTCCACACCATCTGCGCGAACCCTTCGAGCGGCGTTCTCGTCCCTATCCCCCAGTACCCCCTTTACACCGCGACTCTTTCCGTGCTGAACGCCACCTGCGTTCCTTACTACCTGGATGAGGCTTCTGGCTGGGGCACCGACCTGGCCACCATCAAGGCCGCCTATGACAAGGCCACCAGCGAGGGCACCGACGTCCGCGCGATCGTCATCATCAACCCGGGCAACCCCACCGGCGCCTCTCTCCCCGAGGAGGACATCCGCGCCGTCTACGACTTCGCCGCCGAGAAGAGGCTCGTCGTAATGGCCGACGAGGTTTACCAGACCAACGTCTTCGTCGGCAAGTTCCACTCCTTCAAGGGCGTTCTGCGCCAGCTGCAGAAGGAGACCCCCGGCAAGTACGACGGTGTCGAGCTCGCATCCCTGCACTCCATCTCCAAGGGCATGGTCGGCGAGTGCGGCCACCGCGGCGGCTACTTCGAGCTCGTCAACTTCGATCCCGAGGTCGAGGCCCAGATCTACAAGTTCGTCTCCATCACCCTGTGCGCTCCCGTGATCGGCCAGTGCATCGTCGAGCTCATGGTCAACCCCCCCAAGGAGGGCGAGCCCAGCTACGAGCTGTACCGCAAGGAGTACGACGGCATCTTCAACGGCCTCAGAGAGCGCGCCACCGCTCTGCACAAGGCCTTTGACCAGATGGAGGGCGTCGAGTGCGGAAGGCCCCAGGGCTCCATGTATCTCTTCCCTACCATCAAGCTGTCTGCCAAGGCCGCCGAGGCCGCTGCCAAGGAGGGCCGCACCCCCGACGAGTTCTACTGCATGCGCATGCTCGAGGCCACCGGTGTCTGCGTGGTGCCCGGCAGCGGTTTCGGACAGAAGGAGGGTACTCTGCACTTCCGCACGACGTTCCTCGCCCCCGGCACAGAATGGGTTGGCCGTATCATCAACTTCCACAAGGAGTTTGTTGAGAAGTACCGATAGATGCATTATGAGACACAGAGACGGAGAGGGTTGTGTATATGAGAAGTTCGTAAGCGGGGGAGTAAGATGAAGAAAAGGGTGCGGGGAGGGCCAGCCGTTGGATGAGAAGAACGATATCGCAAAAAGCATAAGCGGCGAACGCGACTTGGTGACATTTTAGACTTTGCAGATGGGTCCTTTTATTTTGGAATGCACGTAAACCATTTGGGGATAATGGTTGGGGGAATTAAGGATGCAAATACCAACAAGACAAAAAACATGATGGCGTGGTATACCTGTTGAGGACGAAATTCCCTTCTTGGGCGCAACATGTTGCATCACGGGAAACTTTTGGGGTGATTTCACGCTTCATGGGGCTTTGTTTTGTTTGCATAGCTTGCGAGAATAGATCATTTCCCGTCCCGAATCTCCTGCGTGTCTCTGCCTAAGGTAGGTAGGTAGTCACTAACGACGGATCGGAGGGCGCTCACCCTCCTCCTCAGAGTGAGCGGTGCTTGAATTTCAAAAGTCCATTTGTCCGACGCATGCATTTTGAACACGCAGGTCCTAGCTGAAATGATGCATGATTACAAAAAGATATTGGAAAGCCGCCGCTGTTGTTAGCCTTGTGTGTAAGATCAATCATGATGCCACGAACGTCACGCAGGGAGGGAAAGTCGCCCGAGAGTGGTCGAAGCCAAGATGTCTCATATTGGCTCGTCTATCCGTAGGTATCATACAGAGTTGTTGTAGTAGCACACGTTTGCTCACCCGTCGTTCTATTCGCCGCCGCAATTTCTTTCTGCCTCTGCGCCTTACCGCCCTTGATAGCACTTGGCAAGTTCTAAAGAAATACCAGACCCACGGCTCGCATCGGTAATAACCTTTCCCAGCTTCCCCCTTAACGAGGCAATTATGCGCGCTCGCTTCCCCTTAGACGGACGGCCTGACCGTACTTCTGCAACTTGGTAATGAGCTGATCACCCTGGCGCACGACGTCCTGGTACTGCTTGTTCTTGTCGTCTGGCCGGTTTGTCTCGATGACGCCCTTGCCGCTCACGCGGTCGATTGTGCAAGGAATGCGGCCGGCCGCTATGAACTTGGCGAGGTCGCTGTGCATCATGTTAGCAGTGTTGTGAGCTATCACATATTTAGGCAAACGTACCGGTCCAGGAAATCAACGGTAACGCCAAAGTCGGTAGCCATCGTGTCCAAACCGACAACGCGGTAGCTCTGGAGGAGCTGCTGGTAGGCGCGCAGGCGCATCTCACGGATGAACCAGTTCTTGTGTTCGTGCAGGTAGCGATCCTGCGTGAGGAAGTTCTCCTCGACCTGGGCGAGAGCCTGGAAGAAGATCTTATACTGGCCGTTGTACAGACTTGTGACCAGCTGGGCCAGGGGCGAGAAGTCGATGGCCATCTCGGCTTCGGGCTGTTCGGTGCTCGTTCCGAGCGTCGTAAGGTTGACGGCCGTCTTGGTGGCGGCAGCGGGTGCAGAAGCGTCCTGCATGCTATCGTCGGCACCAGGGCCGGCGCTCAAAGCACCTGACAAAGCCAGTAGCTTGTCCTCCCCATCGCCAAGAATGGCCTTAATCTCGGGAGCATCGACGACCTTGCTCTTGAAGTCGACACGCTTCAGAGAAACGGATCCGGCGAGAACGGAGTAGACGACGAGAGAAGAGTAGGTGCAAAGTTCGTAGCTGGTGAATGTGGACAAGCTGTCGAGCAGGAGAGGAGCGGCGTTGTTGTAGGAGCGCACGGTCAGAGAGTAGATGCCCTCGTAGGCCTTGAGGCGGTTGCGGCGGTCCCAATCACCGCCAGACTCGACAAGGGTCTTTGCGCGCTCGATGTGCTTCTTGACGAGAAGCTTGTCGCCGTAGAAGAGACCCATCCTGACTATTGCGAGCACCAGGTCGATCTTGGTGCCCAGGATACCCGTCTTCTCGAAAACGTCCTCGTACGCGGCAATCGCCTTGTCCTATCGAAGCTGTTAGTCTTTCAGTCCACAATATAGCTTAAAAACGTGTGAGCGCACCTTGTCACCGACTCTGGCCCAGAACTCTGCCCGCTTCCCCCGCGCGGCTTGGATCTCAGTATCGCCGGCCTTCTCGACAGCCTCGTCCTCCTCCTTTTGGAACTCTTCCAACTCCCGATCGTTATCGGCCTTGAGCTCCTGGTAGCGGCCCTCGTCCCAGGGCAGGTTGACGGCGGTGGGGGTGGTCTTGGTGGCGATCATGCCGGCCAAACTCGACTTCCGACTCAACGGCTTGCCGGGTGTCTGGCTGCCGCCCTCGCCGACCTGATTCAAGATGCCCTCGAGCGGGTGGGCGAGGTATCGGTAGAGAGGAGCCATCTTGTGCTCGGTGATGGCATCGTTGAGAGCTTTCGTAGCAATTTGTTGGGATGGCCGGGAGGCGTAGGCGTTTGTGAGGGTGAAGACGTGCTGGGCGAGGGGGAGGAGGGGGTACTTTGCGTACTGGGGATCTGAGCCCATCTTTGCGGTTGCTTTTCGGCAACGGCGGCCTTGATTTGAGACGAGAGGAAGTAAGAGTGCGAGGTTGAGGGAAGAAGAGTTTGAGGCTGCGGAACCGGGTTACTGGGTAAGCAAGAGTGATGTCGTTGTTTAGAGGTGTCTGGAGCTGGAGCTTGAGAAGGCCCCCCTGCAAACCGCAAGCGGCCGGTCAGACTCAGACGTGATTGGCCCTCTAGCTGGGGGTGGACTTAGCACACCTGGCAAAGGCTGCAGTGCGACACGTACTGGACCTGCCTAGCATCACCAAAACTGTATGGAGGGGCTTTGTTTGCAATGCTCAGGAACTTTTGAAGGGACCTCAGCTTTACATATTGGGTTTCTCAAATTTTCATGATATTTCAAAAATCTGCAAGAATTGCTTGAGAACGAAGATGGAAAGAACCATTGAACAGCACTTGCGACTTTTGACTCTAACACCCACCGTGAGCCAAAGACTCTATTTAAGTGGGTCTTACTAAACCTCCCCTTGTTCTGCGACTACCTCGCTCAGCTTCTTCTTCATGACGACCCTTCCAAAGCAACAGGTATTCACCATTTCGCAAGACAACAATTGATGAGCTTTAGCTGGGAGAGACTCGACACAAAATCATTCGACTGCAACAGCTACTGCCCATTGTTCCGACACAATGGCGGGCTACGACGACGATTCCTACGACGCGCGGAAGCGCAAGAGATCTCAATCCCCGGCTAGGAAGGGCAAGAGACGCGACGAAGAGAGCGACCAACTCCCGCAACCATACAATGCGAAGGAATTGCAGCCAGCTAAGAGGCGCGCAGTCTCGCCTTCCGAACAGCCTCGCAAGCAAAAGAGACCCGGCGCCCGCGCCCGCATCTCCGAAGCCGAAAGAGAAGCCATCCGCCAAAGAGCGCTGGAACGCGAGAAGGCTTTAGAGGCCCAATCCCACGCCGAAGTCGAGCGTCAGCGCAACATCAACGATGTCGTCACACAACACTACAATAGCGTGCCTGAACGCGGAAGGGACTGGAGACGTACCGACAGCAAGATCAAGGGACTGCGCGCATTCAACAACTGGATCAAGAGCTGCATCATCCAGAAGTTCTCCCCGGACGAAGATCACACCCCTGGCTCCCGCGAGCAGGGCGTGTCTACAGGCGAACAACTCCTCGTTCTAGACGTCGGTTGCGGAAAGGGCGGCGATCTGGGCAAGTGGCAGCAGGCGCCGCAGCCCGTGGAGCTCTATGTTGGTCTCGATCCCGCAGACATCAGTATCGACCAAGCGAGGGAACGCTACCGTCAGATGAGCAGTCGCGGCGGAGGTGGCAGAGGCGGACGCGGCGGATACAGGCGGCCCCCTCCCAGGCTTTTCGAGGCGCGTTTCCAGGTCAAGGACTGCTACGGCGAGCCCATCGAGGACATCGAGATTATTCGCCAAGTCGGATTCGACACTAACCCCCTCAGCCGCCGCGGCTTTGACGTAGTCAGCATGATGTTCTGCATGCACTACGCTTTCGAGACGGAACAAAAGGCTCGGATGATGCTTCGCAACGTGGCGGGCTCGCTGAAGAAGGGTGGCCGCTTGATCGGATGTATCCCCAACTCGGACGTCCTTGGAGAGCGGGTGAGGGAATTCAACAAAAAGATGGAAGAGAAGAAGAAGAAGGCTGCCGAGGAGCCGCCCCCGGAGACCGAAGAGGGTGAACTGGAGGACGGCGAGGCGGAACAGTCGGCGGAATGGGGTAACTCCATTTACCGGGTACGCTTCCCTGGCAAGACCCCGGAGGATGGTGTCTTCAGGCCTGCCTTTGGCTGGAAGTACAACTTCTTCTTAGATGAGGCCGTCGAGGAAGTGCCCGAATACGTGGTGCCTTGGGAAGTTCTGAGAGCTCTGGCCGAAGACTACAACCTCGAGTTGCAGTACCACAAGACCTTCATGGAGGTCTGGGAGTCGGAGAAGGATGATGAAACTCTTGGACCTCTGAGCGAGCGGATGGGCGTGCGTGAACGTGGTGGAGGAAAGTTGATGGTTTCGCCTGAGGAAATGGAAGCGGCAAGCTTCTACGCTGCATTTTGCTTCTACAAGGTTTAATGCGATATATGTGATGGGCGGGTCTGGCTTTGTTTGGGCGGGAACTGGTCTCAAGGAGGATCCCTTGGTGGGAACAGTCATCAGCGGTGGTCACATTCTGGACGCATACTTTGCGAGACATCTTTAGTTAACAGCGCCGCTTGGCGGACTACAGATCTTTGCCTTTCACTCCTGCTTCAGTACCAAGGGCGTGTTAACTTGCGTCGATGAACCGTTCAACAGCACAACCAGACTTAGTGTGAGGTGATTGGAAGCCTGGTTATGTAAGACCAATGAATACCTCTAACTGAGCGTAAATTTATCTATTCAGGAGGGCATGTTTGTAGCATGTCTATGTCGCTGTCATGTCTCCCTCGTGTCTGAAACCTACATCATCCCGACAGGCTCATGCCTGCCATTCAGTGTATGTTGGAGAACCTGTGGCTCTATGAGTAAGAAGCCACCTGTTTGAGTACGAACATACACACAGCACAATCTCGGCTGGGGTTTAGGCCTCAGCTCGGCCTTCATTGCCTTTTTTTTATGGGAGGCCATCTTTTGAACTGGATTTGGGAGCCCATAGGCTCAACGAAGGTGTTTGTTAGCTGCAGCTTTAGCGACAGTAAGTGTAAGCTACAAATTTGCGAGATAATGACAGTGACTAAAACACGATTCCCCCATCCCCCTTCAAACCAAATCAAATCAAATCAAATCATGACATGTAGCAGAGCTTTACTGTTGCCTTAGCTCTTCAAGAAATATGTGTTACCCCACGGGAAAATGACAACTCTTGAAACGGGTGGATCTCCAAGCTGGGGAAAGACGTTATGTGGTTCTCCCGTCCTTGGTCAACATGAAGGAACGAGTTTGCAAACTCTTTTTTTCTGTCTACCTCTCCCCTCCCCTCTCTCCCTACCTCTCTCTCTCTGTGTGTGTGGGCGTAGGCTGGTGTGCAGATTAAAGACGATCAGACCGTCTCGAAAAAGGTATGTGGTAGCTTTCAGGAGTTGAACTACAGCCGCGTCTTCTTTCGTGGCTAGCCAGGGAGCTTTAATTTAGCTCATAGCTCTTCAAATGACCTCCCCTAAACGTATAGCATATAGCGCAGTGTTCTCACTACGCTGGGTTCCAAAAAGTGCCGTGGAACAGGCCATCGTCCTGTTCTGCACTTGAATCATCATCAACGGTACCGTTTTCGGTAAACATTCCGTAAGGAGAGGGGAATAGGAGTATCTGTGGCACAATGGCGTATGCCATGCTCGAGGGGGATGCCAATTGATCTCGAAAGGAATTTCTGCCATCCCTGGAACTCCAATCAGTCAAGCCTTGGTGCATCTCGGACGGATCCCCCGAATTCCAGTTTCCCTGCGTATCATACACTGGTGGCACTTCTGAGCTTGTGTACACCATCGACGACTCGAATTGCCTGCGGTTGTCGGCAACACCAAGTTGAGACTCTGGAGGTAGGATGAGATGACCGAGGCGTTCAGATCCAAGGTAACTTCGAGGGGGGGATCTCGTTTGCTCGACTGCTCTTTGGGAAGTCGACGAGCCAAAGGTAGCTTCATGACCAGGCACAAGACCCCTAGAAGCCGAGCCGACGGAGGCACCAGCGGGGCGATTGCTGGCCAGCCTGGGGTCGAAGAAGTTGGTTGAGGTCGCTCTGTACATTGGCGGCTTGGAGCTTCTTTGAACACAGTCATCTGTGGTCCAGTGGTCGAATTCGCCCTCGTCGATAGGTGAGTGAAGGACGACTGAACTCGAGAAAGAGGTAAGGGCAGTTGAGCCTGGTACGACATCATTGGTAGCCGACGAAGCAAGACCGTTGTTGGTCAGGGCGAGTTGAGAAGCCGTCTCATTGACCGGTGCAAGATAAGCGGAATGTCTTCGCTCTCCGAGGCCGTCAATTTCTGTCCCTAGGAAGTTTCCTACGTCTATTAGCAAAGTCGTCTCGGTCTGGGAACGCAGTGAAAGTGAACTACCTGGAACTCCCGTAAGGGAAGGCGACGTCTTTGGTCCAGATGGCTCTTCGGTTATGTTACAGCTTCTAGCCTCGCGGCTTGCCAGAGGCAAGCCGCTCAACACCCTGAGCCTTTCAAGAATCTTCTTGCCAGCCAGGAATTCCACCCCATGCGGCTTGAGTCCGATGTCTTCGACGACTGTGATATGGCAGATACCAAGCCCGCCAGATCTGAGCCAACGAGCCTCAATTTCGACACTGACATATGTTTTGGGATCAACAATGCCAAACTTTGTCATAATGCTCAGACTCATGCCAGGTGGGTACATGATGGGTTGCAAGCCTAGTTTCGCGACGGCAGATTCTGTGATGAGCGAAGAGTCACTGCTCTGGTCATAGTGTGTAAATAGGGGCTCGGCATCGAAGAAAACCCCCACAACTTTGATCCAGAGGGGTTGGTCGAACGAGGCGGTCAAGTCCGAAGCCGCAGCAAACGTAGAACCATGTCGAGACTGTTCTTGTCCAAGCACAGGTATTTCATTTTGTGCTGTCCTGGATACCCGTCTCGAACGTCGCTTTTTCTTTACACGCGCCTCTCGATTATACCGGGCAGTATTGGGCA
This sequence comes from Colletotrichum ledebouriae, assembly GCA_036785755.1. Classification (NCBI taxonomy): domain Eukaryota; kingdom Fungi; phylum Ascomycota; class Sordariomycetes; order Glomerellales; family Glomerellaceae; genus Colletotrichum; species Colletotrichum ledebouriae. The sequence continues at coordinate 58,950 of JAVHLU010000091.1, forward strand.
GAGAAGAAGGCTTCGTTGCGGGGATGAAGGTCTTGCTGACTTGCTTGGGATGAGCATCATCCCGTGGTTTATCAACTGTCTTGTGTGCACTCCCTCTTGTGCTAGCTACATCTGAAATTCAAGTTTAACTTCATGGGCACGGCTCTTCTGCATAGGTGTTTTGGGCAAACGCACGAAATGACTTAGGGCGGGCCCTCTGAGTTTGGGTTGCTTCGTACTGGCCGTCGGTAGAGAGATTGCCTCTCATCGCACACAGCTTGCCACCGTTGGCCGGGGGCCCGAAGGGCCCGTGACTTCGGTGTGTGGGATGATGGTGTAATTCAACGTCAGTTAAAATCGAGTACCAAGTGTAAGATGAAGGCAGATCCCGGGGAACGTTGACCGCTTACGGAGTTCACCGACGGAGTGGCCAGCAGACAGCCTCACTTGTTGTTGGGAGGTAGACTGATCTAATCAGAAAAGAGCAAAAAATAAGAGACAAAGTTGGTGACTCATGTAGCCTACACCATCTTGAAAGATATATCGAGCCCGTAGAGCTCATCAGGGTTTGGCAAGGCGTCTAGACAAGGGCCGAAGGGCAGAAACATCAATACCACGCAGACGGGAGAAGTCAAGCACAGCCCACCGGGCTAGACGCAGTTATGAGTATGGGAAGCAAAATACAATACCATTCAGCAATTCCACAAGAACTACGAGTAGCTACAGACTTTTTCCATTTCACCGAGTGAGGCAGTCTTCCCTGTCGGGCGTTTTCAATGGCGATATGGGAGAGGGAAAGACCCTGGCTGCTTCTCTGGACTTCATCAGTCTACATGGTATGTTATATATCGGCCTTTACCTGGAGGCCTCACTCAAGGAGGGGTATCCGACGTATATACCAAGCTGAAGCGGTCAACTTCCAATGCATGGCAGTGGCTGACGTCCGACCCCCGCAGCCAGAAGGCAGCTTTCAAAGGAATTTGGAGCCCCTGAGCTACGTTGAAGCAGCGTTGAAGCCTCGTTTGGCTTTTCCAAACGTAATACGTGGTCAAGTATCTGCGGGAGGGTTTAGTATACTGACGCGACTGTAACATCGCCCAACGAGTCTTTCCTCGGCTTCGCACCCACTCCATCGAATTCGTTGGTTTCTGCCGGGCCTACGATCAACAACAAATGACCATCGGCAGGGCGCTGCATATGCCGGGCGCGGATGGGGTCTGCCTTACGTCTTCGTCTCTCTGATGTGGGCGTTATCGGAATTCTATGCTCCAATGAGATATCTCTGCGCTTCCTGCATACACGATTGGACAAACGAACGTTCACTTTGGATTGTTTGTAAATCTTACTGATTCGGTCTAATGCACGAGTACGTGTCAAATAACATTTACAATGGACGTTCGCAGCGGTCTCCCTTTGAACCAGAAAATTTTGAGACATTTTTGCGCTCCCACAGCAGGATTCGACATCTTCATACCATCAACACGTTCTTCGCTCAAGCGTCGAAATCATCACCCGTTCCCCTCACACGTCTGAGACCGACTTCTTCTGTTGCACTTGCAGCCCTACTTCCGTATTCGTCACCGAGATGCGCCGAGCTGTAGAACTAGAAAGTACTTTGCATCCTGCAATATATCCCAGTCACGACTAGGAAGAAGTTTATCAACGACGGGCATTAACTTGATCATATACATAGGAGACAGAACTTCATTCTATAATGCTTAGTTCTGAGGCCTCTGGGCCCTCGCTATCCTGCCTGTCGTTTTGTCAACTCAGCGCATCTTACTTGGGCGTCAGAGCCTCCTTCGATTTAGAAAGACAATCTCGAGTAAACCATTATGGCAGATCGCCAAGCTGCTCCATCACGTGTCAGCACTCCGAAGAGCAATCCTCCACACGAGCCAGTCAAATTTCTGCAACACGGGTCTCTCGAACAGCACTCTCGGAAGCCAATTGACGGATCGGAAGAATCAGGCCAACCTCTGTATCTTCCCCCTACTCCTCCGGCATCAATCCAATCAAGAATCTATCACCATGGGCCGAGGTCGGGGAATGAAGACTCCGAGAAAAGCGGCCACAGCCATGAACAAATGCTGAAGCCCTGTCTCACCGAGACCAATCCTCCTAGCAACAGCAGCACCTCTCGCGATACGTGCGAAAGCGGTCAGGGCCAGAGAACCGCTTTCCAGGTTGCGTTGCTGAAAGGACCAGCTGTTGGAGTGTGTCTTCAATGTAGAGAGATCCGTCAACCACAACCAAATCCAGATTCGATCCCAAGAAGCTCTGGTGATCTGAGTCGAAGGCTTCTCGCAGAAATTTCTCAACCAATCGAGCAGGCTCTTGTCACCGAAACGCCACAAGAGATTGACGGCGACTATTCGCTCGAAGAATATGCCTGGGGAAAAAGTCAGTCCCTCCAAGACTTCCAGAATGACCCAGCACACGAGTTCTGGACTTGGGACCAAGTCAAGCAACGATGGTTCCATGAAGATGAGGATACAGGCTCTATTATCTGGTGTCCAACGGAATGGGACTGACCGATTTGTGCACTTGGGGAAACACCTATGGGCAAAGTCGTCAGATGTAAGCAGACTCAGGCGTTTGGTAAATTGAGATTTTGGGACAAAAGGTGTTGACTATACATTAGAGATAGTGGGTGAAATGCAGATCAAATCGTTCAGTGCGACTAGATCCTAAGAATGAACGGAATGAACTTCTTTACGCTCTTTTAGATTATGTACAATAAAACAATCCAGTTATTTACACAACGTCGTGGATGAATGAAACATTCGCGCTATAGGATATCCCTGGCACTGTGTTGGAACTACTCATTAGGATCCTCATGCTGAAGGTAAGATCCCGCAGGTTTAGACCCTTCCGATTCCTTGGTTGATCTTCCTTGATTGTGGCGGTATCCCGAAGCGACGTCGTGTGACCGACGCGATGCTCCGTCCAATTCTAGAGTCGACGGCGTAGTTGAGCATTGCGGATCGTGGATTGTGAAAAGAGGCGTTCCATTTAGATGGCTGTTGGTCTGAGAACGGCACTCCGGCCGATTTGTATCAAGAAGGTCCGGGTCCGCATCCGGACTAGGCTCCGCCTCGGTGCCGAGTGGGTCCGTTTGCTGGGCGGGCACTCCGAAATCCTGAGGACCGTGAACCAACATCTGGCTCTCGATGGGAGAACGTAGTGGACGAGTAGAAGAGAGTCTCCTTCCTTCATTGTCTGGGACTAGCGTCTGCCCACCACAAGGCCCTGGCTGTACCCGGATGTCCAGACTTATCGACATCTGCTGTGCCTCTTCAACTCTTTTCCAAAAGTTGTTCCCGAGAAAGAGGCCCAAGTCGCGCCAGGAGTATTCTTGCTCGAGAACTGGTATGTTTACGACCAAGCGGGGGATACCTGCTTGCGTGGACCGGATCGTCATGGTAACGTAGTGCTTCAAACAACGCACCCCGAACGGCGTATGGAAAACTCGCTGGCTCCGTGTCGGAGGCATCGGAAGGATCCTTAGATTATTGCCAGAGACGAACGAGGTGGTTGCGACCGAGTAGTCAAAAGTGGTAAACGCCGCAGCGCAAGTTCTCCAGGCGGCATTATCCGACTCGACCTCGATGAGTATGGGGGGTTCCTCAGCGATGCCTTGCGGGGTTTCCTCGATGCTAGTGCTTGAGCTTTCGACGTTTTCTGCAGGTAGACCACACGCGTTTTCCGACATGGCTTCTCTGCGCCGCGAATAAGCGAGCGGTGCCCGACTTGGCTGATAGCGTTTCGTTTTTTCCTTTTCTGTTATTGAGGGTACGGGGACGGCTAGTCTGGCGCTTTCTAAGACGTGGGAGCGACGTGGAAGCAGGCTGGTGTTGATGCCTTGTGTTTGTGATTCTTCAAGTTTCCTCGGCGTATTGGTGGTTTCTGTAGATCGGTGGAGGGGGAATCCGGGTAGTGTTTGTCTATACAGCAGATGGCGAGACTTTTTCGATTTCGTTTGTAGGGTCTTGGTGTTCGTTTGGAGGCTATCTGATGATGCGTTGATACCTCTTCGTATGTGAGGCTACTGGACGAGAATTTCAGAATAGCCAAGTCACATTCCACTTGAACAGTCTCCAGATGGTAGGCCGAAGGTGTATTAAAGATATTCGCTACTTTGTATTCACTTTAAGCTACCTTCTCGAGGAATGGCTGATGTCTATATTGTGGCTCACGAATCCACGCCTCGTAGAATGTATGAATTAGGCGGACTACGGCTCGTGACCATCCTAGCTGCCTCTCGCAGCGAGGCTAAACACACTTCTGAACTAACTTCGCAGAAACTCTCGTCTGATTTGAAATGGCGCCATCCAGAGAACCTCATTGTTTTGATTCATCTAAATCCACTTGATTCACCGATATTCGATTGTAATTTCACGGGTTTCCTTCGCAGGTTGCTGTCGGGGACTGCCACCAGTGGAGCCTGACCACTGCAATGCGGTCCGAATTGGAATTTGGACATCATCCTTCGAAGTAGGGCAAATGTGATGATTGATGATCATAAGTCGGATGAAGCAGCATCGCCTCAACGTAGTCGCATCTTGGCACATCACTCTCCACCTTTTTCTGCACTTTGATTATGCTGAGCTTCTTCCCGGGCCGTGCCAGCACATCCGGCCCAGACAAATAGTCAACAGACAAGGCTTGCTCGTAGGTTGACTGCTCACAATCCGCATGGAACGCCAAATCGAAGAAGCAAAATGTTTCATGAAGTAGGTTACCTCCGCGTCATCCCAGGAAGCATCTCTCCCCATAAGCTGCCACATGCGGGGCTAATGCGCGCACATTTGGTCATCCATCTGCGTCTTCCATCTACAGGAATGTGCAAGTCTGGACCCTGCTCTGGCGCGATATCTAGCACGGCCTGATCATGGGGTCTTTGTGTGTCCACTAGATACGCCCGTTATTCGGGTTGTCTGTCCAACCTGGTATGTGACTAGGCCCAGGATAGATCTGGACACTGACGAGAATGTTTTCGGGGAGAATCACGACATCGACACCGAATCCGATCCTAAGGTTGAGATTTACTGTAATATTCACTTTTGTATACAAGCCATAGTCTAACATCGATTCCCTTAGATGTCCCTTTCGACTCAATATATGCACTGAAATCATCAGTTTTCTTATGGGCGACTTTCTTGATAGGATATTGCTTGTGCCACAAGGTGTCGAAACCAAGCGCAGGTTACTATTTATTCACTCATTCAACCAATGAGAGATCATAGGTGCTGAGGATCAACACAAATCTCCTCAAGAACAGCCATTAGCCGCAGCCCGCGAAACGAATGGACCCTGCGTCCGAGAGTCAGAGCAACAGAAACCATGGATCCCAAGAAGACACGGCGACATCACGCCAGGAAATCTGGACAAACAAACCTCGTCATGGCGGTTCGCCCCGGGCATCTTCTCTGCCCGCGGACAATACGTTTCCCAGCAACAAAAAACTGCTGGGACCGGTAGACATCGCCGCTGACAAGAGCGGTCAACGGATGCTGAAGCCATCCCGTACGCAGTCGATGCCGGCCACGCCGGGTCTCGAGGAGCAGGCGAGTCGACAGAATAGACAACGTCAGGCTGCAGCCAATACCGAAGACAGTATCGGCCCGAGTCAAAAAGAGTTCGAAACCGATCCTGCTCATCAGTTTTGGAAATGGAGCGTCGATGAACAGAATTGGTACCACGTCGACGAAGGCAGTAACTCAGTCCTGTGGGCGCCTCGCCAATTTGACTAGATCATTGTGTTTTGCTGTGCTCTGAGATTGGTTGATTCCTTCTTAATGTCCTGATTTCATCTTCTTGGGGTTTCGTTTGGTATCTCTTATTTGACCGCCTTCAAACACGCAAATAGCTCGGAAGAAATGGTAGAATGAAACGCTCCTAAGAGGCAATGCGTGAATTGTGTATGGGAAACGTTCATTTTAATCATGAGAATCATGACTTAATCCAAATTCCGGTCAGAGAACACACGGCTGTAAGCTATCTTGGTACAGGGAGGTTAGCTGGACGTGCATTTTCCCCCTCGAGCCAGTAATCAGTGCTCTCTTTTACTAGGCAGGCGTCGTAACTCAAGAATACTTTGGGGTTTCAGGTAGTGCCTTGGAAGATTTATCCTCAATCTCAGAGCCTGAGGTCGTTTATATCTCGTCCAGCATTGCGCCAGCCCCAACATGAGTTCTTTGAGACTAGACAAGCTTAAGCCTCATCTTTCTTCGGATCAATGGGCATCAAAACACACCGAAGACTTTGTACAGTAGTATTCAACATCATTACTTCATAAGTCGTGTCCTTCCCAGTGCACTGACTACCTATTTTCCACTGTTCAATATCAACATCACCAAGTTCGCCCCGACCATGATTGTAATAACCAACCAAATGAACGCCGCAACGATCGTAGTGTACCAAGAGTTCGCCATCTTGATTCCAATACCGCTAAATCCCCTCGCCGGCACGACCCCCGTATCTGAACCGTGACTTGCCGACCCGGGGACGACGGTCATGTATTTATTGAACGAAGTAAAGTAGATCAACGGCGCGGTGATGAAGGGCAACACCGTGCTGAGCACGACCTGCGTGCCGGTGAGTGCGTTACTCAAGCCGGACTGCCCCGCCACAGCAACGACTACGACCGTGGGTGTGATGCTGATGACTCTCGTGATCAGCCGACGGAGCCAAGGTCGCATGCGCCAGTTCAGTGCGCCCTCGCTAACGAGCTGACCGGCGATAGTGCAGACTAGTCCTGCCGAGACGCCCGACAGCAACAGCGCAAAGGCGAAGATGATGCCGGCGGCAGAGGAGATGCTGGTGGCGAGCAGATCGTGCATTCCGAAAATGTCGGATGCCAGACTCGTCTGTCCTTGGTAGAGTGCGGCGCCGGCGACGATGAGGATGGCCGAGTTGACGAACAACGCGAACACGAAAAGCGTGAAGACAATCTCTGCGATGGAGAACTTCATGCAGTGTTTGATTGCGGCCATGGAAGGGAAGTAGAAGACCTTCTGGACGCTGTCGACAGTGGTCATTGTGTCAGACCGGGGTAGCTCTTGGAGGTTTCCTTCCTTCATGTCGAAGTCCTTGAGGCGAGATTGGACGACGCCGGAACCGAGGTGTAAGCTGTGAGGCATCACTGTTGCGCCGAGGATGCCGCAAGATTGGTAGAGCCTGGTGACGGTTAGTTTGAATGAGTTTGCGTCGTGATCGATTTACTTACCCTTGCGTCTGGATTATGGAGGCGGAGGGAAGATAGCCGCGAAAGACTTGCCCAACCGTGGTGTTCTGAACGAGGGACAGCTGGATGCAAAAACACACCACTACTCCGAGAACGAGGAAGCAAACGGCCATCTCAAAAAGCCTCAGTCCTCTCATGGAGCCATCGGGTCGATAAAACACAACGATGAAGACGACGTCCAACAATGTCAAAATAACGCATGCTAACAGCGGCAGCTTTGGGATTAGTAGGTGTATCGCTGTAGCGGTACCAATCACAACAGCCATGTCGGTTGCGATAATGGCGATCTCGCCCAGGGCGTATACGGTCACATTCATCCATGTTGGGAGAAACACTCGACAGGCGGTCGCTAGGTCGAGACCGGTGATGGTGCCTAGTTTGATAGCGAGGCTTTGAAGGAAGATGGCGATGATGTTGCTGAGGAGAACGATGAATAACAAGTCAAAGTGATAGGACGCGCCGGCTGCGATGTCGGTTGCGTAGTTTCCGGGATCAACTGCAAGTCATCAGCTCAGGAACGATATGGGTTGCGAAGGCGAGATCTTACTATAAGCGACGGCAATCATGAAACCCGGCCCAAGTAACTTTCCAAAAGTGAGCACATCGCCCCATCTTCGATTCCACCATCCCGCCTGCTTCTTCTTTGAAGGATGGATTGGAAGAGGTAGAGCTGGCCCTGCTGGCAGAGCTAGTGGCTCGGTCTCCTTCTTCTCAATCGGCGTATCCAGTTTGAATCTGATCTCTGATGGTCCTGGTGTTGCAGGGATGGTATCGAGCCTGACGAAGTCGGTTCTGACGAAATCGGGTGGCACATCAATTTCCAGCGTCAACCGCCTCGACCGACGGCGATCCGTATGTGATAGCCCATGAAGGGTCTGATCGATGGTGTAGTCTGCGGTGAAGGGACTCGCGCTGTTCCTGCGGGACTGGCTTCCTCCAGACTGAGCCTCGTCCACCCAACTTGGCTTCATCGTATTCCAAGTAGCAACGATCGAAGACGTGCAGGGTCTCGAAGCTGTCGAAGAAGGTAAGTCGTTTCGAAAGGCTGAGAACGAGAGCCGGGAAACTCACCATCAACATGGGCGACAGGCAAATGAAAACGTTAGACTTTCGTCGGTGGCATCGATTGAGAAGAGACAATCACGAGAAGAAAGAGACAAAAGAGGGCCGAATCAGGAGGGAACCTGGAAATGAAGTGGTTTGTCATGTTACTGGCTCTCAGCCGAAAGCAGCAGTCCCAAAAAACCCTGAGGTTCTCGCAACGGCAGGGTATACCGAATGCGGCATGCAAGAAGGATCTACGGGGTCGTCCGTTTGAGACAAATACTCGTCATGGGGCTCGCCGTTCGGGGTCGTCGCCGAGCCAGTATGCGGATGTGTAAAGTCAGCTTAGGCTGGGATGGACGGCTGGTTTCTTCACACAACAAGAAATCGGGAGAATTCTTCTTGGTCTAGCGGATCATCGGCCGAGACCGTGATGTAGAAGTCTTCGAGAAATCAGCCGCCACTAGTCTTCCCGAAGCATGCTTCTGGACCTTACTTGGATCTTAGGGCCCGGCTTTGGAATAGCGGAATGCGAATGGCACATGTTAGCAGAATAAAATCAATAATTACGACATGGCTTGCCAAACCACCAAAATCACAAGTGGGTGAGAGGGCGGTACGGAGGTTTGTGGCGTAAGGCGAGGCGCGCTACCTTTTTGCCAATCGACTTTTTGTATTTGCTGGTCTGGCCATTAGGCTCGGCCTGACTAGAAGCGAAGTTCTTTCACCCTTTTGTGGATGATATTCGCCAGCCGCTCTCTGTTGAAGGCTGATCTCTTGTTCTTGGCGGGCCGGTCTGGGCTTGACTCGACCGGCCTCGTACACATGTGGGACTGTCGGCGGCTTCACCGACCGGGCTCACCGGGACCCATCTTGTTGTGTTTCCCCGGGCGGGCCCTGTTCTCCGTACATCCCTGTCACTCCGGCTTGACATTCAGCCCGATACCGGAATCCGGACGCAGATTTATGGGTGGAGATTTGCTGTTGAAGCTTTTCGGGCCTCTATTCACACATTCACCGAATCTTCTTGGTCTCCTTCCCGGCGGCACGCTCGCGGTCTCTCTTGGCGTAGATGCCGGCAGTGAAGGGGTTCTCGTAGCTCAGGGCAACCTTGTAGACGATGAAGACCCACGCAGTCAAAAGGATGCCGGCGGGCTTGCCGTAAATGAGGGCAGCACCGAGGAAGCTCAGTGTGGAGCCGTTGTACATGGGCGCGTCGGTGATGTTGAAGGGGAAGCCAGTCACAATGCTGTCCATCAAGATGCCAAAGTAGTCACCGAGGAACGTGCCGGTGATGCCCAGCTGCCAAGTCGAAGATACAACGAGCACATTGCCGGTCGCGACAAGGCCGTAGCCAATATAGGTCGCTGTGTCAGACGCGAGCAGTGGGTGCGAGGGCTGGAAACGAAGAGCCCGTTCGTAAAGGAAGTCACGGAAGAGTCCCAGAGAGAAGATCGTGGCAGCAAGAGCATAGCAGGCAGTCTGCGAGCGTCCGCCAAAGAGCTTGGTGAGAAGCTTGTTGTTGTACTCTGGTCGGGTTATTAGAGATTGCTGTTCTCGTGGATGATAGTCCTACGAACCTTGTCTCGCGACGATGCTGCGCTACTGTCAGCAAAAAATTTGACAATAAGTTCTTGAGAGTGAACTTACTTCCAGAATAGAGGATTAAAGGCAATAGAGGCGGCCGAGACTGTTTACAGTCAGTAACGTCGACGACGACGACGTGCAGCTGGAGAGGTCCAAGCTCCATCAAGAGGGCATGACGCACTGAACAAGCTCTTCTGGTCGAAGTCAACCAACGCCTTGGGATCGATGTCGACGGGCGCCATGTTGGAGGATTCGAAGTACGGGGAAGCTGAGGGTAAATGGCTGAATTGTTCAATTTCTGGCAAAGCAAAAAAAAACGTTGAGAACAGTTGTAGGTTCCTGGTGCGCGTTTGCTTGTGACAGAAGCTCAGCTCCACCATGTACTTATGGCGGCGGGGACACCTGGCCATAGCTATGGGGTTTCGGTGGTCTTCGGGGATGGGGTAAGGTAGCCAACCTCCCCGCCGTAGCCGACACTGGGCGAAAGGTCAACAGTGCCCATTTCACATTCATCGCAACACATTCAGCGCATAGAGGAGGAAGCCTGCGCGGAAACACGGAAAGGCCGTCGACGTGGATATCAGACTGAGAGTTGCGGTCCGTTTCAAGGTAAAGAAATCATCATTTGAGTTTACCAAAGCCACGAATAGCGCCGCTGTCAAATCGCAATGGGTATCAACCGCAACCTCAAAACATCTGGAGAAGCCAACAACGCCCCGGGCACAAATCACCTGCGATTCCTAGTCTTCTTGGCCACAGTGCCCGTGTCTTCCTCCTCGTCGTCCTGGCCCTTCTTAAGGTCCTCGGTTAAGCCCCATTCCTCCTTGTCGTACCAGTCCTCACCATCCGACATGTCGCGGTTCGGTCCGCAGTGAGCCTCTGCCTTGGACCACTGCAAGACTGTCTTGCGAAGACGATTCGCCTTGAGGAGGCCTTCGTGGAGCTTTTTCGCTCCCCGGCAGACCTCCTCTTGCTTTTGCACGTACTGAGCAAGTAGCCGGCGGATATCCTCGGCTTCGTGGTCCGGAAGACCCACATCTCGGTCTGGGCGAGCGTTGGCCGGCGGCCGGAAGAATGGGTGCACAAAGGTCTCTTCCATCTCGCCCGGTGCTGTTGACGGCGCTTGCGTGCCGTTGCGGTCGATCGCCTCCGCGCCGTGGTGTGACGGAGTTGCGGCGCTTGTCTGGCGCATCTCGACATCGAGGGCCTTTTGCTTTTGTTTCTTGTCGACGCTGCTCTCGTCTCCCTCCTTCGCCACAGCGTCGGTCGGTGTTTGCCCGTTTGGTGGTTTGGTTGTGTGACCCTCAGCCTTTGTATCCTCCTTTGCGGGTTTATCCGGCAGTGGCTTGCGGCCTTCTGGCTTATCCGACCCTACGTCTGTCATTGTAACATCGCCATCGCCGCTGTCCTTATCGCCCGATGGCTCTCCATTCGTGCCATTCGGGGCTTGACTTGGCTTTGCATCGCCGTTCACGGCCGCAGACGAGGTGTCTTCACTCCCGACCGGCGCCTTGAGATCGGGTAGAAACGCACGCTCCAGATACTCAGCTGAGTAGAGCTCGACATCGTCAGGACCCACCATCATGCCACAGGGTATCCAGGTGTAGTCGCCACAGAGCCTCGTGAAGAGGTGCCTGACTTTCCACAACGACTTGTTTTCCTTTCGCATGACTTCGCAGCTTTGGTCGGCAATCTCGTTCAAAGTCTGGGCTGTGAATGGTTTCGAGAGGGTAGGATGGGCTGGAAGGTCGGTCGACGCGGTCAATGGGGCGAGAATCTCTGGGCAGGGTAAGCGGAGTGGCTACGGAGCGGCAGGAGGATACTGACGTTCGATTCGAATGTTGGCGTAGGGGTCGAGCTCTGTGGCTGAAGCGACGGCCTCCTGTATACGCTCTTCATCGTCTTCGCTGTCAATCTCATAACCTTCTTCGTCGACTATGGGAGGATTGCGGCTGATTATTGCACGTTGTTGCCCAGCGTAATCGATCACCTGCAATCGTCAGTCCTGAAGTCTACCCACCACAGAGTAGTAACGCGCAACACACCTCATTGTAGACCTCGGGTCCGGAGGGAGGTGCAAGCTGGCCTTGGTGGGAGAAGAGGGCTCGCTTCTTGAGCTTATGGCCGCGGTTCCCGTAATGCTCAATCTCCTCGTCGGAATCGGATTCTGTGGCTGGTCGTTAGAATGCTGGGGCGACAGCGAGATTGTCTTGTGTAGTTCGGTCGCGTACCGTAAGCTTTGCGTTTAAGAGCCTTTTTCATAGCAGCCACCGTCTCGGCAAAGAGGATCTGTTGTGTTGCCATTGCGCCGTTATTTTTCTGCTCCTGGCAATGAGCCGAGAGCGATCACGGAAGTCGGTCGGCAGCGAGATCGAGGGGATCGGCGTTTCGGAGGACTTTGAGGCGAAGGAAACAAAAGGTTCACCAGGTATTCGTCGGGCTGTGATTCGCGTCGACGTGAGATCGGAAGGGAGGCATTTACTTCCTCGAACAATCTGGTGGTTTGGGGTGGGATAGGTGCAGAAATGGTAGCCCTCAATTTCTGCGCGCAGTCTATGTGACGAGGCGGGAGGAGAACCACGCGGGCGGCAAGGCTGGCTCTGCGCTGCCCAGCACCAGGTCCTAGTTCAATTCCTTCAGGGCACTTTGCGCCGTGGACCATGACAGCATCCAGGCCCTGGCCAATCAGCGGTCTCGGTGTCGGCATCCATTTTTCCCGCTCCCGAAGGTGGTGTGGCAGGGTCAATCGGGTCCAACGCTTGCTCCAGCATTGAACGGGGATCCCGCCCTCTGTGAAGTCACTGGTCACAGTGGGCCGGGATCGCTGACTTTGGCTCTGGGTGCTGGAATGGAGCTGTGATACCTGTGACATGTACCTCACCAGGATGCTTTCCAAGCTTCTCATTTGAAAGAAGCTGTCTTTTGCGACAATCCGCAGTTTTCGATCGTCCTACCGTCGAACCTCGAAAATCAAACCTGACGATCATGCTCCCTTGAGCTTCTGTCAGTACGGCCCCGCGAAACATCCTCAAGAGCTTCTGCTGATCTGCTCCAGAGCTCCCGCGACGAGTCCCTCACTATCTTCCCCTCGATACCTCGTCCGACTCGCCCATGTGTTGATAGAAACGCCTTGAAAATGGACGGATATCCAGTTGGAAGCCTGGATCATAACATCCCGCATGTCGTCCTCGCCGGGCTTACCTCAAGCCCCGCCAAGGACTTACCTCTCAATGCCGAGCTTCGGGACCAGGCGATTCTGTTGCGATCAAAGCTACCGAGCCTCGATAGCCCAGATGCCGAAAAACTGAGAGACTACATCTTGCGCCAGGATGGGAGGAATCAACCGTGGAATGGGAGAGATAGCGGGAAGCCTTACAAACTTCGGGTTACCGTGGCTGGTCGGGTACGGCTTACACCATCCACTTATATCCTCATAGACTAACCCCTGGATAGTCGTTCGTCCTTCCTCCCCGCCGAGCCAGGCTTCCAGAGGGTATTGACGCCCCCAACGCGCCTCCTGTTCTGCATTCTCCCTTTTCACCATTGAGTCCTGTCTCTCCTCTGTACCCTGATGGCCTGATGAACACGGAATGGTTACAGAAACATGAGGATATGGTGCCCAGCATCTACGTAACCTTTTATACTCTGACCTCCGACCCGACCCTCGCGACGCTTCACGATAACCAGCTGAAGACGGATGTCAACAATCTGAAGACCGCTTTGAGCAAGTCGGGCTATAGGACGCGCCTGGCTGTAGTGCTCTTGAGCGATGGCACTGCATCTTCCTCCACGGTCGATCTCGTCCAGGACCGGCTTGACAACATCAGGAGAGGTGTAGGTCTGGACAATAAGTCGTTCTTCTATCTTTCACCCGGCGAACTGTCTATCGATCTCGAGCACACGGCAGATTCCATGCTTGCTGCGGTGTTCCTGCAGGCTATAGAGTACTATAGAGACCTTGGACGTCATGCACGGAAGAAGCGCAGTCGTGGAGTTGCCCCGCAGCCCACAGTACCACCTACAAGCACATCACAAACACTTACAGTTCAAGACTGGAACGTGAGATACGACTACAAGACAGGCATATTCGCCGAGTTCCGCCAGGAGATGGATGCGGCGCTGCGCTCCTACGACCAGGCTTATGAGGAATTATTAAGCCAGGATGTCATGGACATCATCCCAAGCTGGAGTCCTAGATGGAACGAGGCTCGAATGTTCGCCGACATCATCGCCATACGCGGTATACGGTGCGTGCTCTGGGGTGGACAGACCACGTCTGCGGTGCGGAGATGGCAAATGCACCGCGACAGGATAGCCGACTTTGTCGATCGACGTGGTCGAGGAACCAACAATTATGGCTGGGAGGCGTGGGAGTCGAGGTGGGCTGTTGTCATGGCGAACTTGATCGAGCGGGTGGATCTACGCAGTCTAGCACCATCGACCAAGACCCTTTTTCTTCAGCCGGAAAAGGCTGCTGCAGTGGACAGGCTACAGCCCTGGGATATGCTGCATCACACTGGGTACTGGTACCGCACAGCGGCAAGGCATCTCGCAGCTCGGCACGCCCTTGCTCGATCCATCCCAGAAGAAGACCGCAGGTCACCAGATACTACACCCGCATCAGCAGTAGCTAGCAAGGCCTTCACATACGATACCTACATGTGTCCGGATCCGCACGAAGAGTTTCCGCTGCAAGGCATGGGAGTCAACCACTCGCAGCTCACAATCGACCTTCTCATGGCAGCACGATCACAGTTTCAGGCACGGAGGCAGCACAGAATATCAGCAGAGCTGTCTCTGGAGTGCGCCAAGGAAATGGTGAACCTGAAAGCTTGGGAGGACATTGTCGCTTTGCTCCGGCCGCTGTGGGAAGACATGTCATTCAGGGCGGAGGGCTGGCTGAATATAGCCGAGGATCTCTCCTGGGTTCTTCGGGCGGCTGCTGCCCACACGGGCAATGGAGAGCTTGTGGTTGCCATTGACTGGGAGCTAATGAATAGGAGTCAGTATCTCGCTGCACCTTTGCACTTCGAAATACTAACCTTTTTGCAGAGTTCACGCGCCGACCCAAATGGCCCTACGATATCTCCAGGGCGCTAGAGGGCTTATCCGTTGAACCCAAGCCTACAGTGGCCATCAACGACGACACTGTTTCGTCATTCATCTCGGCATCGTTCATCTTCAAGGCTGAAGACGGCAAGGCCGGCGAGACTTGTCAAGCTCAAGTGGCTATCAGATCAGATGCTTTCTCTGACGCAGCTCCCATTACCTTGAAGGGGCTGCGTGTCGACTTCGAAGGTAGTCTCAAAACCATCACACTGGACCACACTGCAGACGCCAACACTCCCACTCAGAAGGGTGGCGTGTCTCTGTCAAAAGTTCCACTAACGGAGACGGCCCGCGATGGTGCGGAGGAGGAGGGCGCATCAGTCCTGAGCGGATCCGCCAACTTATTAGTCAAGCCTGGCTCGACCAACGTCTATGAAATGGCGATACCATTACGAGAGCCTGGGGAAGCTCGAGCGTCATCAGCCACGTTAATCTTTGAGACAGACGATTTCCTGCTCAAATATACGATAACCTTCCAAGACCTCGGCGCGGCGGACTTCTGGTTTAGTCCATCTTTATCGAGGAGACGCATCGTTCGGCAGAGCGCTCACGTCATCCAGGTGCAACCCAGGCCGCCCAAGATGGAAATCAAGCTCGCGCAGCCCCTCGACCAATTTTACGCGAATGAGCCAATGGAATTTCTTCTC
Source organism: Colletotrichum ledebouriae (assembly GCA_036785755.1). NCBI lineage: Eukaryota > Fungi > Ascomycota > Sordariomycetes > Glomerellales > Glomerellaceae > Colletotrichum > Colletotrichum ledebouriae. The sequence goes on from JAVHLU010000091.1 coordinate 74,565, forward strand.
GACATCCTCAATGCAGAGGACGAAGAAGCCGTCGCGAAGCTGGATGTTCACATTTTCGGCGAGCTGACTCCCCCCTTCCGCGTGGAAGCTGAAGGCGAAGATGAGCACAACGCCGAAGCAGGCCAGGAAGAAGCCAAGCTTACCGGTCTTCCCCTCGGCACCCTAGGGACATACCAAACAAGAAAGGTCAAGGTGTCCCTTGATCCTATCCAGTTAACAATGACGTACGATGTCACATTACGAGTCTCCTACCACCTTGTATCCGACCCAGCAACCCTGATCATGCAAATTTTCCCCGTCCAGCTCAACGTCGTCAACCCGTTCGAAGCAAACTACGACCTCATCCCCCGCCTCCACCCCGATCCCTGGCCTTCTCTCTTCGATCACGAAGGCGTTCAAGACCCAAACGTCACCGACGACGCCGCTATTCAACCTCGAGGTCTAGCTCAGAAGTGGTGTCTCGTATGTCATTTCGCCTCCTTCGCTTCCGAAGACCTCGAAATTGTAAGCATGGACGCCGAGGTGGTCGCATGCCAAAACAAAGCCCGGTGCAAAACCGCGTCTCGGCCCGAGATACCCGCAGACGGCCTCCGCATATCCCCAAAATCGATGCAAGAAGCAAACTTCGACCTCATAGCCCAAAAGCTTAGCCTCGACGATCGCGGCCCAGCCTCGCTTGACGTTGCATTTGTGCTCAGATGGCGCCGTGCATCGTCCTCGTCCTCTACGGTCAACACAACCACAATGCTCGTGCCGAGATACATCGTCCTCGGCAGCGAACCCCGCGTTCTGGCTTCCTACTCCCTCGCTAACCCCGCGACCGGGCTGGTCCACCTCAACGTTACCATTGAGAATGCGTCAAGCCACTTCTTGACCTTTGGCCTCACCATGGAACCCAGCGACGAGTTCGCCTTCTCCGGAGCAAAGCAGACCACGGTCCATGTTCTCCCCGTCTCGCGGCGCGCGGTAACTTACCGAATCCTACCCCTCGTACGCGGCGCCTTCATCAGGCCGAATCTGGTAGTGAGAGATAAGTACTTCCAAAAGGTACTCAGAATCATCCCGACAGAGGGCATGAAGATAGACAAGGACGGTCTATTAGTGTGGATCCCACCAGATGAGGAGGATAGCTAGTCACGCTTGTATACATATACTCTACATCTAAAGAATCTCTCTACCATAATGCCATCTATCGTGACTCACATCTTTGCCTTGGGCGGCCTCTCTGGCTTCCCAATCCTCTTCATCCACTCGTCCGTAAGCGTAGTCTTCTCCTCGACACTCAACCTCGCCCACCTCTCGTACTCCTCCTGCTCCCTCCTCCACTCCCCCAGGCCCTTCACGATCCACTCAGCGGTCAACTTCGCACTCACGCCCGGAATCTCCATGGGGAATAAATGCCCAGCCCCTGGCAGCGTGACCTCCTTCACCCGCCCCCTCGCCACGCCACCGCTCCCACCTGGCCCCGTCCCCGTAAGCCTCATCTTCTCCTCCCGCAACTCGGGCGTCGACAAATCGCTTGTCCCGCCAAAAACGTACAAAGCCGCAGGCCGCAGATGAGGCAACCTCGCCAGCGTGCTCGCGCCCTCGGACCGGTACACGGGGAAGGTGTAATACCTCTCATTCAACGACGGGTCGAGGTCAGGCACGAGGTCAGGCTTGATGATACGCTGCCCCTTGTCGTCGTAGGCCTCCCAGCTCGGCCTGAAATACGTAAAGACCTCCTGATGCTTCGTCGTCGTCAGCGTCACCGCCTCGGTGCCGCCGCCGCCGCCCTGCTGCGGATACAACTGCGTCGGGACGTCCCGCAGCCCGTGGTCCACCCAGCTGTCGAAGACGCGGCGGTCCCACGCCCTGTAGAAGGGGCTCTTGAGGAAGGCGGCGCGCGCCTCGTCGCGCGAGGGCCAGAGGTCGCGCCGCGAGGCGGAGGCAGCGGCGGGGCTCGCGGCGATGGTGCCCTTTGCGTTGGAGGACCACTTTGAGATGACGGGGTCGAGGAGGACGACGCCGGAGAAGAGGCGCGGGTTGGTCAGGCCGACGTTGACGATGGAGTTGCCGCCGAAGGAATGGCCGACGCCGAAGAGGGGTCGGGGCGGGCGCAGCGTGTTGATGACGTGGACGAGGTCGCGCGGGTGGTCGAACCAGCCCGGGTCGTTGCCGAGCTTGTCCTCGTTGAGAACGTAGGAGGCGCCTTGCCACGCGGCGTCGGCGATGATGATGGAGCGAATACGGAAGTTTTGGGTCTTGGACTCGGCGTGGAGGTCTTCCCAGAGGGCCTCGTAGAGTTCCTGACGTTTGTCAACATGTGCTGTACAAGACGAATGCTGAGATGGATGAGATGAGCTGTTGAGCGACGAGACGCATTTTACCTTGGGAAAACCGTTGGCGTGCGCGCCGATGATGGTCACATCGCCGGGCTGCGGGTTCGGGTTGTCCTTGGGGATGTACTCCTTTACGGCCAACTTGAGGACATCGTCTTGGGAGTTTGCGAGGGCGCGGGGGAACTCGCGGATGTGTGAGGAGTCGAGGACGTGTTCCTTGATGTGGAAGACCGAGGAGGGTGACATGGTGATGTGTGTTTTTTGGGGGTGAGGGCTGCTCGATTCGAGCTAGCCGACTTCACGATGCGTTTACAGGGCTTTCGATAAGACCTTCTGAGGCTATTCCGCTGGTTTCGAATGTTTCGTCTCAAGGTGAAGCGGCGGAACTGAATGAGGTCTCAATTTCAATGAGACTAAGTCGACGAAAGATTCCCGAGGGACCGAATCGCATCCCGAAGTCTGTGGGGTGTGGAGATGCCGAGGTCCCAACGGCAGTACAGTACAGTAGGTAGCGTCCACCCCCGAAAGCGCCGACGATTCGCAATACCACGGCAATAAATGAGAACATCTTGTACCGTCTTTTTCTCTGCACCTCCCCGAGACAGGACTCGGCGCCACTTGTGTTCGGTACAGGGGCGTTCACAAAACCGATGAAACCCATTGATTTCCCTTTTACCAAATAACCCAAGAAAAAGGGGCATGGCAGGGTGTCGTACAGAGGGGAACCTGTCAAAAGGGACAGTCACATCCGTTTTAGGATCCTGCGGGCTTCCATCAGATTGATTGAATTCGGAGTAACCTGTCATTCCTCCTGGCGTGTTAGACTTTTTCTTTTCTTTTCTTCCTTCCATCCCTTCTTCAGGAAAAGACATTTCGCCTTCGAGGGAGTCGTACCGTGTGACTGTTACCTGTATTCCCCCGTCTACAAGGGGAGAGCACCCGGATAATCCACTAAATCTACCCCACGCAATGCTCTCCGTTCCTCCCCCCCACACACATTCCTGCACTCCACATTGATACATCCCACCCACGCTCTCCATCCGTTGCGACTTCAACACACGGAGCAAACCCCCAGCCGGCCCTGCATGCCCCGGATCTTAATCTTCGCCGGCGCTCCGGAGGCAGACTGGTCCTCTCCGGACCGCCTCCCACCACCGCAAACCCCGACCACCGGCCCGTCCTGGCGCTCTCTCACCCTCCACCGCGCGCCCCTCGTGACAGGCTTCTCCCAACACCACGGTCTTCCCGGCGACTTCAGGCCCCCTGCGCACTTCTTCAGCCTCTCCGTCTCCGCCTCCCAACAAGACATCACGGCGTCCCAGGAACTCCTCACCCAGTTCTATGACCACTCGCTAGCGCTCCACCATGACATCCCCTCCTCCCAGCTGCCGCTGCCCTCGCAGCAAGGGACGCAGTCTTTCGAGACGACGGCCACGGACTCTTTTCTGACGACCACGACTACGTCTTCGTTTGACGACACCACGACAATCAGCATCCGCCCGCCGCTGTCGACGTCCCATCATCTAAGCGACCTAGAAGACATCCCGCCCGCCCCGTCACTCCTCGAACTCGCGCCGCAGACCGTGACTGTGAACCTCATCGCGGGCGTCATCTCCATCTCCCCGCCGCGCAGCATCACCACGCGCTGGGGCACCGAACTGAGCCTGGTCGAGGTCCTCATCGGCGACGAGACCCGCGCCGGGTTCGGCGTGACCTTTTGGCTGGCCGCAGGCGCCAAGAGCACCGCGGGCGGCGGCGGCGGCGGCGGCGGGAGTAGTGGCAGTACCCTCCCGACGGAGCTGCGGAGGCAGGACGTGGTTCTGATGCAGAACGTCGCGCTGCACGTCTTCAAGGGCAAGGTCTACGGGCAAAGCCTGCGGAAGGGGCTGACGAGGATGACGGTGATGTATCGGCGGAAGTCGGGTGAGGGGGACGAGGGCGGGTATTATCGTCGCAAGGATTTAGAGTCTCGGGGGTCTGGGCCTGCGCATCCGCAGCTGGACAAGACGAGGAGGGTGTGGGATTGGGTGTTGAGGTTCGTTGGTGGTGAGGAGAGGACAGTTGAGGGGGAGGGAAAACGGAAGGGGAGGAGGAAAGGGTGGGATTTGCCGCCTGATGATACCCAGTAATTATTATACTTTGGATGGGCATGCTTGGATACTTGTGAGAGAGTGGTTTTGGACACTGATAACTGCTGAGGAGATCTCATTAATCGACTCTATTGTCTTGATTACAAATTCTAATCTAAGCAGAGTGAGGTCTAGCCCGGGTATCCTCTACACACATCCAAAGTCGTATCGTACATAAAATTCCATCTAAACGGCAACAGCAACAGGTCCCTTGCCCTCCTTCTTAACACTCTTCCATTGCAGACCCAAGCATGCCACGAACGCGGCGGCAGCACAGGCAACCGTGACGTAGTACGTGTGTCTCAAACCAACCATGTACGCCTCCAAAACCAAGTCAATCGCATCAGCACGGCCCATCTTCGTCAGGATGCTCCGGACCTGGTCGGCACCGGCGTTGATGAAGATGGATGGGTCGAGGTCCGGAACGCGGGTAGCGACGCCGTTGACGAGGCCGGTCTGGAAGAGACTCTGGGCGACGGCGATCATGATGGCGCCGCCGAAGGCCTGGAAGAACTGGACGCAGGCCGTGGCGACGGGGACGTCCTCGAGGGGCAGGACGGTCTGGACGACGAGGACACCGATCTGGAAGCCTGCGCCGATGCCGAGGCCGGCGAGGACCTGGTAGCCGAACCACTCGCGCATCGGCGTCCCGAGGTCGAAGGTCGTGATGAGGCCGGAACCGACGGTGAAGAGGACCAGAGAGGGGAGGATGATGGCGCAGTAGTAGCCGATGACGGAGATGAGGGCACCGCTGGCCATGCTTGCGACGACGGTGGCCAGCAAGAGGGGGAGGATCTTGATGCCGGCCTGGACGGCACTGACGCCCTGAATAGCCTGGAAGTAAAGAGCTGGGCGCTGTTAGTTGCTTGTAGTACTGCTTGAAGCGCGTGATGTGACTTACAGAGGTAGTAGATGAGGGGGAAGAAAGCGGCGCCGAAGAAGCAGGCAAAGAGCATCGCGCAGACGACGTTGCGATTCTTGAAAAGGTACGGGGGTAGCGTTCCCTTGTCGCCCTGCCACAGCTGGATTCCGACGAAGATGATGATCATGAGACCGAATCCAACAAAGAGCCCGATGATCTTGGCGCTGTTCCAGGGGTACTCGGCGCCGCCCCATTGCAGGGCCAGGAGAAGGCAGACGATGGCCGGGATGAAGATGACGGTGCCGATCAGGTCGAGCTGCATGAGACGCTGGATGAAGCTCTTTCCGTCGGGATTATTCTTGCGGCTGAGTTTGAGCAGGCAGAGGACGAAGATCATGGCGATGCCGCCGATGGGCAGGTTGATGTAGAAACACCATCTCCAAGTAGCCTTCTCAGTGAAGACGCCTCCCAGTAGAGGTCCAGCAACGGAAGCGACTCCCCACATGCCGCCAATGAGACCGAACGCCAGGGGGCGCTTCTCCAAAGGCATGGTGTAGCTGAGAATGACAATCGAGCCGGAGAACAAGCCTGCGGTACCAATGCCGGCAATGGCACGGCCAATAATGAAGGCGGTTGAGGACGGGGCCAGGGCGCAGAGCAGAGATCCGACCTCGAAGACGAAGATGGCTGCCAGGTAGGAGTACTTGATGCTGAACAACTTGTAGATTGTACCGTACATTGGCTGCAGGGCGGTGGTGGTCAGCAGGTAGGCCGATCCGTACCAGCCAATGTCCTTGACGCTGCCATATTCCGAGGTGATGGCGCCGAGGGCGGGTGCGATGATGGTTTGGTCGAGGGCCACCAGAAACACGGCCAGGCAGAGGGAGATGATGATGAGAATGAGCTTGATGCCGTGAGGGTACTCCGTCTCGCCTTCAGCGGAATCGTGAGCGGAGGGAGCTCGCTTGCTGTTTGTCTCGGCGGCGTTCAGGTCGTTTGCAGGCTTCTCGGTGAGGATCGAGTGGTCGGCGGAGGTTGTCTCGCCAGCCCTCTCCTCGCGATGTTTCGTATCCATAGTGATGATTTTGCTTGGTGGGGTATGGGAAAAATAACAACCTACAACTTGAGCACTGCGTTGGGGGGGGGGATCGAGGGGCCTTTCACGTGTAAGTGAAGAACGATGTGATGAAAGTTTGACGGTGACGTCTACTATTGAAGGGCCGCTCCGAGAAAAGATCAACCCTTAAAGATGACACGAGGAAAACGGACGAAAGCAAAGACAGCGTCCGGCAGGCAGCAGGTGGGATATTTATCTCCCCTACATGACATCTGAGATCGTGAAATTTCCCAAGTGCAACATCCCATCGGGTAGGAGCGCGGTCCACCCAGGGCCCATCCCGATCCGGACTTGTTTGCAAGCCACAGGGATGGTCCAGCCTAAACCAAGTGGCCCCCGGGGCCAAGAGCTTGTCTGTTCTTGGGGGCTGCACTTTCAAGTGCGAGGTGCTATGCTAAAGAGCGGGCGGACGAATTCGAAGCAGTGGAAAAGAAATCTGTCCGAGGGGGTCGTCACATAACTGCAGTATCAATCAGGGCACAGGCGGCAAGAATCGATAATAACTGCATCATCATCGTCGCCGCAGTTACCAGCACGCTGTTACGTTCCGGAGGGAGACTTCCATGGATACATACATGAGCCGAGGGGGTGGCATCGGACAAGCCAGGGTAGATGATTTGCGAAGGGGACAGCAAGAACAACGCGTTTTACGATGTACGGCCATTGCAGCAGATTCACGCGCGATCCTTAGAAGTGCTCGCCCTACTGGGCCTTGGGTCATGGCCCATGTGGTAAAAAGGATGGAGACCGGCGGCTGAGAGCACCGAGGGCGTGGAAATTCCCAAGAGGTCACAGCTCCAGGCCCACAGACGGACCGGAAAAAGTGGCATTTGGGTCGGGGGACACCTCGGAGGTCGGCTAGTAAACATGTCCGACTGACACGGCGCCGTATCGGATGATTGGTCGATTCTCCCCTTTCGGCACTCGCACTTGGGGTGTAGTGTGTCACTCCCCTTTTTCTGGATTTACGACGTCAAGAACGCCAGCGCCCCCAAATTTGCTAGATTCGGTCCAAAAAGGAAGAGAAAAAAATCGGCTTGTGGGCTGTTGTATACCGCCCCTAGAGGTCCTAGCGTGGAGACCATCATCGGCTTCGACCGACTACAAACATGCACTTGTGGCTTGCCACATTGCCAAATGGGCTTCTTGTTTTACCCTCCGACGTGACTCATACCCATGGGTTCATTGTTGTTTCGTTTGCGGCTCAATATTCATCCGGCGTGGTTGATCATGCTGCGCTTTCGTCCGGCCTTCGTCGGCCGACGAAGAGCATGTTGCACCGAATATTGCTGTACTCGAATTCCACATTCCACCTCGTTGGATTCCCCTGATGCGACTTCAACGCGTCATGAAGGGCGGGACGGCGCGCCCATAGTTCGTTCACTTTGTTGAGGGTGTCCATTGCTTCACCAGCTCCCTCACTCACTCGAGGATTCTACTGCACAGACGAGTACTTCTACCACGAATTTACCAGCCTACGAGTGTAATTCCAGAAGGAATGGCTCCAAACAAGATGGGTCGAGGTTAATTCCCCAAAAGCGATTTGTCTTGGTGCCTGGCATGTCGAGCCGGGGCTTGGTTTCCAGTCGAACAGACTGTTGTGGCTTGTGCAATGTGGCTGGACGATCCTCTCATACTACGGCATGGCATCAAATTAAGCTTATGCTTATAGCCAAGTCTTGGGAGTAAGGAAAACAGCAAGGTTGATCCCATGGTCGCCCATCAACTCGGGGACGCTGCTTACCTTGGTTTCCGACGGGTTGCGCAATGTCTATATTACGACTCCAGAGTCCGAGCCAAAGGCCAGAAGTCAGAGAAAGGCTCCCTCTGTCACTTTGAAACCGCCCCTGATGGAACGTGATGGCTGAAGAGATGCCGATGGACCAGGTTGTTGCCGTTAAATACCTCCATCAGCTCAGAGAAACGGAGACAGGCGTCTTAGGCGCTATTTTAGGGTATGATCAACAACTCGACCTACAGTCCATAGTACGGTCTAGTAATATATCGCACAGGCCTTTCTTAATACCTACTCTTAGTAAAAATAGCTAAAGTATATATTTAACTTATATATAAGTAGCGTAATATAGCAGCAGCTTACTACTTACCTAGATTAACCCTATCCTTATTAGCTATAATTTTATAACTTTATTAGGGCTAGGATCCTACTATTCTAATAACTATATAAAGTTATTTAGAACTATATACCTATAATACCCCTATAATACCTAAAATACCTCTAATAATATATAACTAGTAATAAGAAGAGGAACTCGAGGTATAAGAGGGTATTATAATAGCTATACTTATTATAGAGGATTACTCTAAGTTAGCCTAGCTTAAGTCGCTTACTCTAAGTTAAAAATAATAAGCCTTATAATCTCTCTCGCGGGATAATAATCCCTTACCCTCTTAAGAGGTCTCTTTATAATTAGTACTACTAATACTAATAACTAATAAAAAAAATACTTAAATAGCTATAAAAAGGGCTAGAGTAGTATAATTTATTAGTAGTATTACTTAGTATATAGAAGAACTTATTATAATATATTAAGAGAAGCGTTTAAATATAAAGAAAGCTACTACTTATAAGCTACTATAGGAGGAGTTAGTAAAGAAGATTAATAATAAGGCCTAGTTTCTAATAATAATTACTCCCCTATAATTACTAAATAAGTATAATACTAAGCGGAAGCGATTTAATATATAATTATTAATTATATTTAAATCTAGTAATAACTTTAATATAGAAGGAAAAGTCTCTTATAATAATAATAATATATATACTATTTACCTTATTAATAACCTAAAGGCTATATAGGTATTTAAGAAGGGTTTAAGGAACCCTAAGCCTTATTATAAGATTTAGGATAATAGGATAGGGACTAGTAATAAAATCTATACTACTAGGGATTTATTTATAGAGGAAGACTCTTCTAATAAGGAAGTTAATAAGGTTAATAATACTAGTGAAACTAAATTTAATATTAATAACTTTAATCCCTTTAATAAGGCCCTACCCTTACTCTCTTAACTATAGAGTTAAGTTATTAGAAGGGGAGGAAGTTTTACTACTAGCCTAACTCTATATAAAAGGTTATTAACTACCTTATTAACGCTAGTAAGGTAATAGATTAGTAAAGTAATTAGTTAGGAGAAAAGTCTACTACTAGTAATAAAGTATAAGAAAATACTTTCTACTAGCGAGGGTAATATATATATTAGTAAATCTCTTTAGCTTTTTAAGAAGTTAGTATTAGGTAGGAAGTTAAAGTTAGAGGAAGTTATTAATAACGAGGCTATAATAGAGAAGGCTTAAGTAGACCTCGTATAGTTTAAAAGTAAATTATTACTAGATAAGTTTATTATTATTTTTTATAACTTAGGTAAAAAGCTTACTAATTTAGTAGTATTAAAAGCAGTATTATAGAATAAACTACTAAGTAATACTATTAAGAGGGCGTATATTTTAAGGATTTTAAAGTAGTAGTTATTAGTATTTTTAGAGCGGTTAATTTAGTAGTTATAATAATAAAAAAAACACTATTATTATAGTTAATAGACCCTCTAATCCTCCTATATTAATACTACTACTTAGGCTCTAATTTCGTTAACTTTATGCCTACTATACTTCTTATTTACCCTCTACTAGTACTTTTTTTCCTTATTATTATTATTAAAGTTAGTATTACTACCCTTTTATTTATCCTCTATATATTAGATTAGGAAGTTATAAAGCCTAGTTATAATATAAATAATCGCTATTTAATTCTAAAACCTATACTCTAGTACTATAGCGTAGATAATCTTCTATTTCTTCTTTAATTAACTAAATACTTACTTTATAATTATATAAAGCTAGCTATAGTAGAGGTTATATAGCTCCTCTATTATTTCTAGAGGTTTATTAGTATCCCTCTAATCTTATAAATAGTACTAGGTTTTATAGTATAGGATTATAAGCTTATTATAACTACTAAAACCTATATTAATAAGGAAGTACCTTCTAGTTAGTATTATAAACCCTCGATTAAAGGCGAATTGTAACGCTTCGGGTGGTGTGCCGCAGCGATGCAATAACCCATTGCGCCATGCGCAAAAGATCCGCCATTCCGCGCACTTCGTGCCGGAATGCACCACACATGCGCTTATATAGGCCGGCCACCGCACCAGTCTCTTACACGAATATTACTAACTAGGCGTTATAAATAAAGCCCTCTATACTAGTAAGTATGTATAAGAAGCTACTATTAAATTATACTACTATAAATATATTTTAATTAACTATACCCTTATAACTTCGCTACTTCTTCTACTTATCTCCCTTAGGGATAAATATATATATAAGGGTATTATTAATTACTCTAATATACCTAGTAAAAGCCTTATACTTTAAGTCTTTTTTAATCTTACTAGAGACCTCTCCTTCCTCTACTAGCCTTATATATATTTAATAAAGGCATATAAAATATAATAAGATCTTATTTAATATTAAAAAGACTATTAACTAACTAATTTAAAAGAAGTATATTACTAGATATTATAAGCTACTTATTATTAATATAAAGATAAAAATTATTACTTTCTATTTATAAAAGAGATATTATATCTCCCTTAGGGTAATATTATTTTATAGCTATCTTATAAGAACCCTAAACTAATATTTACTTATATAAAATAGGGTAAAGAACTATCTATTTAAGCCTTTTAAAAGATAATAAGTAAACTCCCTTATAGCTTCTAGCCCTCCTAGGTATATAACTTTCTTCTCTAACTAAGGAATACTTTAAATACTACTTAAGGCTATAACTATAGTAGCTATAATAACTATAGTTACTATAATTATAGTCTTATTAGCCTTATTAGCCTCGCTATTTTAGCTTATTATTAATTACTAAAGTTTTGCTATACTATATAGTATACTTATAGGGTCCTTAAGAGCACCCCCTTTAAATTTATATAATAATATAGTCTATAGTAGAAAATTTATAGCTTTTAAGGGGTTAAATAGGGGTAGTATATACTAAGATTTATATAAATCGAGTATTCTATAGTCTAGAGTTAGTACGGAAGTTACTAGCGAAAAACACTACTTAAACGGGTATAATCCCTTGAAAAATGAATTTTTAAGTTATTTTTTAGGGCGCTAGACTGTACTGTAGACCGTACCGCGAGTTATTGATCACACCCTTAATAAGGCTGTGTTCCCCGCGACGTTTCGGTGCCGTTGTGGGGACTAGTACCAATGGACGTGCCGCTGCTGATTGAAACAAATGTTAAGAGAAGACGGCAAGAAAGTACTGCTTTACCCGCTTAGCGTGTGCAGATACATGTGCAGGTGGCGCCTGCGAAAGAGCCTCAGCGTCACCCGCCAAGGTTCGCTGTAAATAGACGTGCTATCTAATCTCGGCGCACCCAACCGTGGAACCCTGCACTAACCGCCCGCATCGTCTGCGCTTCACTACCTTTTGGACCTCCGCGAGGTAATTGCGACTTCACGCTTTCTCCGAATGGGACTTTCGGGACTTCTTTTCGTCAGCCTCTTACAGAAAATGCCATTTGCATATTCATCTGTTCCACTTAGCATATCAATGATCGAATTGAGGCCGTAATCCACCATCGAGCTCCAGCCAAACGGTCCACCAGTCTAATCCACCCGACGCCGCCAGATATCATTCCCCATTCATCGATAGCCTGGCCTCTCGACCAACACTTGGCTGCCATGGACCGCGCTATGGTTATGAGGGACATGGAGTATGATGAGAACGCCATCATGGACGACGACAGGGACGCTGAGCCCCCCGTGAACGCGGGGACCCCTCAACGCCTGATACTAGGCCGCACGCCGTTGCCCAAGACGCGCTCCATGTCGGACGGCGGGACGCCCTCAAAGCTTTCGCCCTCGCCTTACATCGCCGAACGTAACACCTCCAAAGACGACAGTCACATCGGGAGCGCGGGCGCGTCCGCCACCGCGGTGGCGGCTGCGGCGCCGCCGGTCACTCCCCACCGATCTGAGTTCCCCCTACGCGGACTGTCACTGCAGATGCCCGCGAACTCTCCGTCCTCATCGTCCTCTGCCGCCTTCACGAAACCCGCGCCCCTGTCCCCGAAGCTTGACCACTCCCAGATCTACGCGAGCCCGACCAACATCCTCCCGCGTCGCTCCCGCGGACTCGATTTCTCCCGCGCCGCTACCAGCCTGCACCATTCGACCCTCGCGGAGTCGTCGCCCGACTCATCACCCACGATCGGAGGCAGAGGGATGAACATTCCGGGAAGGAGGAGCAACGATTACGGGCAAGCCGAGCAGACGACGAACTCGCTGTGGTCGATGATGGGCAACCACGAGCGCATGACCGTGTCGAGCTCCCTAGGTAGCGCGAACCAGCCGCTGGGATCAGATTGTTCGTCCTCCTCCGATGACGATGATATCATGGACGAGGATATGGACGAACCGTATATCGGCACCCCGCAGGCCAATAAATCCATGACACCGATCGGAACAAATTCCTCCGCACAGTGGATGGGGTCTCCTGCAATGAATAGTTTGATGAGTTTCCAGCAGAGACAACGGTCGAGGAAACAGCAGAAGAAGAAACAGAAACCGCCCCTGGGTCTGGGGTTCAACCCCGCCTCAGTTGCCGGCCTATCAAAGTCACCGCCAAGCAACAGCTCGAAAGATGTTTCTACTCATAACCGGAGGGAAAGTATTAGCTGGCAGGCAAATCAGCTGCACATCTCCGGCAGCGAGGAAGAGAGGGGAGACAATATTGACCATCTCCTAACGACTCCTAGCCGCGACGGGCAACGGCCAACAATCATGAAACGCGTAGTCACCCGTCGCGCAAACCTCTTGGTGAGTTTGCTGCTCGCTCTTGCTGACTGACGTGTACTAACCGTATGCAGCCCAAAACGAAGAACTTCGCACGCATTAGAGCAGCTCTTTTCGAGGAAGGTGCACCCGTCGAGACGGAAACCCGGCGCGAAGCCGAAGTCGTGCGCCAAGTGCGTGAGAGCGATATGGATCTCGAGCCGCCCCGTCAGACGACAGCACCAGCCACGACACACTCATCACCGAATCTCGGTACGCAGGAAACCTCTCTGGATGACATTCCGGAGAGCATGATTCCCGACGCCTCGCTCAGTCTGTCCGGCAGCTTCAAGCAGCAGGCACTCAAGAACTCTAAGGGCTCCAAGTTCTGGGACACCTTCTCAGAAGCAAGCAGCGCCGGCACGCGCACGACACCACCCCCTCCCAACGGCGGCCTTCCCCGCGGATCATCCTCTGGCATGAGCGAGGACATCTGTATGGACTCGCCATCTCTCGGGCCGACAGCAGGCTTCGCCATGGCCGCCAGCAGTGGTGAATCCCAAAAAGTCGATACGCCTCTCTTAAGCCAAGGCCCTCCTCAACCAGCGCCCAGCGCGGCCGAGATCACGCGGCGCATAAACAGCAAGCGCCGCCGCGAAGACGACTTCGACCCCGTCAGCTTCAAACGCCGTGCCGTAAGTCCGGGCATGAGCGTTCACAACTCCCCTATCATGCAGAGCCCCATGCAGCGCGACACGGCGCCGTGGGGATCCAGACGAGGAAGCAACAGCGGCGACCGCGGCGGCAGCGGTGCGCCCAGCGAATCGGGCAGTCTGGGCGGCACGCCGGGCAGCAACCCGAACGGCAACGGCCGCGTGAACGGGAACAAGGGCAGGGTTGGATTCCAGGGCATGGTCGACACCAGCGACGGCATGATGCGAATGAGCATCGAGTGAATCAACGGACAATTATCCCATTAGTTGAAGCAGTCTAGGAAGGCAACGATAGCGCTCCATTGGCGCGGCTCTGCATTGGCGTTCATTCTGGCTCGGAGACATTGATATAACAAAAGAAACGTTTACGGCGCGGGGCGAATTGATGGGTTTCACGGCAAGGTCAGAAGAACAAGAGTATATCCATAGAGCCCTACTTGGCATCATATCATACGGACGCAAAGCGGAAATGAAAAGTACAAACTTAATGAAAACGAGGCGGATTCGGTTTTGAAGAAGTGAAAATTTTAGTGTGTGTCGTGGTATCTTCGCAACGCCATGTACGCCTTGAAATGCAACCTTTTCTCCACCACAATGATAAGTCCATCCACGCATGCAAAGCAAAATACATTACCAAAGACCTCCCTCCCAAGTAAAAGAAGAACAGACGAGAAATCACTCCACACCGACACCTTCCTCGGGAACGCGCAAGCTACCGAGCTTATCATCCAACCACCGCGCCAACTCCTCGGCGTGCCGCCGCATAACCACCAGCCCGGCCGTATTCACGCTCCCGACGCTTCCCAGACTCGCAGTCGTGATAGCCCCCACGCTCAGCACGCTATCGACCTCGGACGGCGAGGCGGGCATGGCGCTCGGCGTCGCGCCGCCGGACCTCTCCCCGTTTCCATGTTGCTGCTGTTGACTCTCGTCCATGTGCTCCGCCAAAGGCCCGATGCAGACGAACAGTAACCCGCATTTCAACCTCCTGATGACGACGACGCCTGCGGCCAGCTGGACCGTGATTGTCAAGGGCTTTCCTTCCGACGAGGACGACGAGGACGCGGCGGCGGCGGCGGCGGATGGCGGGGGGGAAGAGGACGACGAGTTGGGTAGGGCGTCGGGGATGTCGGGGGCCGTAGAGGCGTGCAGAGCGAAGAGGGATGACGCGACGGTCGACTGGGTGCGCAGGAGGGAGACGGGGTGCGGCGAGGCGTGGGCGAGGAGACGGCCTGAGGGGGTCGCGAGGAGGGCTGTGTGCAGGTGGGCGTTGAGGTTTGAGGCGAGGAAGGTTGTGAGGCGTTTTGTTAGGAGGAGGGGCGGGGTTGGTTGGTTGAAGGACATTTTTCTAGTCGTTTTCGTTATCGTGGTTAAAGGTGATGTGGTTGACGAGGAGAGAAAGAGAGAGAGAGAGCAGAGGATGGCCCGTATGAGGTGGGCTGACCGTTGATTGTGTTGTTCGCTTGCTGTTCTTCGACGGGCGGGAATTTGGTTGTTTGAGTGGGATGTGTATCGCGGGTGTTCGGATATTGGGTTGAGAGTGTTTGAAGCTCGTTGAGCTTAAGCTGTAGCTGGGAGGTGGCGGGTTGAGGGTGCCAAAAGGGTCTGGACCACTGCGCGACCGAGCTGAAGCTGTACTCAAGTACCTCGAGGTAGCAAGCAGCCTCGTGCATCTTGCCAAATTCGGGCTCCGGCCGAGCAGCTGTGTGGAAAGGGTACGTATCTCCGACAAATCCCTGTCAGACATCCACTACGGTAGGCAGGGCACGTGGGAAACAGACAGGCCTCCGACGTTCTCGGAATCTACTGCGGGACTACTGCGAGCCTGGGGTCATGCCGTCCCGTGATGAATTGGATGAACTACGACGAACGCTTGTGCACCGCGCTTACTACTAGAGCGACGTTTGGATATTTCAGAGATGTGCGGGCCCGGATATTTGTTACTGACAAGACGTGTGTGAAGGCGACGAAACCCACTTTACTCCACCATCTCATCCAGCCCGTTCAACGAAAGGAAACGGCCCCGCAGATCGTCCATGACATCGATGTACTCCTTCCCGTCCTCCGTCTTGTTCCGCCACTTGCGATGCAGCACTTCGATCTCATCGCACAGACGCCGGGACTCTACTGCAGGCGTCACGAGGTCGTAGTCTAGGAGCAGCCGCACGGCGAGCTTGAGGTACTTTGAGTAGCCCAGCCTCATGAGGGTCTCGTCGATGTGAATGTCCGAACGGGTCTGGCACCGGCTGACGCATCTGCAGCCCTGGAAGTGGGGATGCTCGCAGCCGCGGCCGAGGTGGCTTCCGCCACCGATACATTGGATGGTCTTGCACCGCCGGATGTGGAGGCAATTGCAGGTGTCGCTCTCGCAGCCCTCGAAGAACGGGAGGGGGTAGCCAGTCATCATGCGGAAGAGGACGGCGCCGAGGTCCCAGTGGTCGTCGCTGATGGTGTGTAGGCGTTTGCTCTGTTGCGTGTTAGTGGATGTGTTCAAAGGGACGAGGGGGTGGGATGAACTGACGTTGTGGCCTGTCTGGAGGTACTCCTTCCACTGCTTCTTCATCTCGGGCAGACCCATATGGCCCTGCTGCGGCGCCATTGGGAAGCAATTGCTGTTGTCGACAGGCCTCTCGCCGGGCTCTTGGGCTTCGCGACGAGCTGGAATCCCACAGACGAAAGCGTCACCGAACTTGCCCAGCTTGCAGACGCCATAGATCTCGTCGCCTCGTGAGTGCTGGAAGAAGATGGTTTGTCCGTTAATGCCGCGGTGCAGGATGGGCATCCATTCCATATCCGTCCGGACCCATGGCGTCTCGCCCGTCACCCAGTTGACTTCCTGGCGGTAGCCGTCGTGGAGCCAGACGAGTGCGCGGAGGATGGATGTCAGGACGTGCCAGCAGAGCGACTCAGGCAAGTTGCAGTTCGGTTCACGCTCAGAGTGTCGGTCTGCGAAGAGGAGCTCCAGGGTGCCGGCGTCGCAGAGGTCCCAGACGAGGTAGTCTTCGGTGGCGTCCACCTTGGAGTGGAAGGGCTTCTGGCGGAGATAGCCCGCGAGGGAGATGATGTTCTCGTGGTTGAAGATGTAGGAGATGTTGCGTCCGATATTGCAGTCGTACAACAAGTCCATCAGGCCCTTGATTTGGCGCTGTTTCTTGGTCGTGAACCCCAGTGAGTATCTGCCAGCGTCGTAGTATTCATCAAAGTCGTCCACTTTCCGGGCGATGAACTCTTCGCCGTCGGCATACCCTATGTGCTGCGCTTGTCTTCTTGCCAGCCAGATGCTGCCCTGGACTTTCTTGATGAGCTGGAAAGCCGGCTGAGGGTGGTCTGGGTCCTCCATTTCGGCGGTGTTACGTTGAGCTAGTGGGAGAGAAGACCGACATCGCGAGAAAGGGGTTTGAGTGGACTGCAGTCATCTTTGTAGGACATTGTGTTGGGTATGGCGCCAAAGCAGGATTTTCCATTGCCTCAGTTTCTTCGCAACTACCTCAAAGAGCGCAACTTCATCAATGGGTTCTTCATGAGCCTTCTGCCTTGACTTCAAAGCATTGAGGCTCATCAATATGCGCGTTGTCTTTTACGTAAGTCGCCATGAATGGCACAGACAATGTAGGCTTTCCGCATCACGACAAAGACACGCAAGACATTGTTGGTGCTCGCCCAACGGTTTCCATCTTGGCGTTCCGGAAATGGCCATTCTGTGCGCCTCATCCGTATTTAGTGTTAGGGCCGTTGGAAGCCGCTCCGCAGCCGCAATACTCCAGGAAGTATACTCTAGGAGCGGTCGGTGGAACTGCGAGGCAGCCACGATCCCTTACCGAATAGACGGCGCAGACCAAACGAGGAACAATCCAAGCATGCGCGCCGACGTGCCGCCACTTGGCGAAACACAAGAGCCTGGAGCTCCCGGGAAACATTGCATCTACGCTCGTCGCCCGTATCTTTGTCGGTTGTCTCAACGAGATTAAACTGGCGACAAAGATAGCCGAATGCCCGGGGTAATCCACGTACCCCCGGCCGCCAAATTGACATGGCAAAGCGAAATGTCGCGTTTGCCCGATGTGGGAGGTGCCCGGTTTTCTCTTGGCCGTGTTGGCCAAGACCTGCCGTCTGATCCGTAGGGTGCTTGCAGGGCTCCTCCCTTTGCCCTTTGCCCGTTTGCGAGGGCTGAGAGCCCTTTGAATTGTTGGGCTATGCTGGAGAGGGAGAGATGACTGTCTCTCTGCGAGACCCTGCGTTCAACTGAATTCCACGAATGACATCGTTGGCCAGGGCCCAATCAATGCGGAAGGGGCGTATTGGCCAAGTCGGAGGTAAAAGAAGCAATTACGAGGCCGATTTAGCAGGCAGGGTTCCGTCACCGGGGTGTCGACATCATGCATACCGTGGTACGGTTCAGAAGAGGGCGTTTCATCGATACTGTCCCGAGGGGACAGCTGAGCAAGACTGCGGCGAGTTGAGACGGAAATCCCGCGTTGGGGAAAGTGTATCCGTCCTGGCTGGCGAGTACGCACAGTCTACAGCGACGTGGACGCGGGCTGAACATTGCGGGGTGGCCAAAGGCACCAGAAAGAAGTCCAGGAAGATGGCGTAAGGCACGCGGTCTGGAGTTCCCACGCCGGCGCTTTTTAGTCTCTAGAAGCTGACGTTGCACTTTGCGGGAGTGGTCAGCGAGCAGCCGCGCTCTTCTAGGACGGTCGAAACAATCCGACCAAACGGCCTTCCGTTGGGCCTCTCCGCCGCTTCGAGAGGCGCAGGACTTGGGTCAATGGTTGGATGGGTTGAGCGGGCGCGTCCGAGCCGCGGCTCTAAAAATGAGGCCGCGAACTTGTGGCCGTGTTTAACTCGAACAAGGCAACCGTCTCAAACAGAGCATTCGTCCAGTGGGAGAGCCTGGTTTGCCTGGTGCCGAGGTGCTGCTGCGAGTAAGACTTTGGGGTGGTCTTGGGGGCAGAACGACACGGCTCTGAGAGAAAGGAAAGGGAAGGGACTAATTAACAGGGGGAACACACTGTGGAGCCCCTCATCAACCCTATATGTGACCAGGGCCAATGACAGGCCACAATGGAACGGGAAATGGCACCTCAAACGCTCTGATGGCGCGCTACTCCGGTTCGAGACATTAGCGACATGATGCGTTAAAGGCCGCGCTTGAGTCGCTATTGCTCCACATGCGCCTCGGATGCTCGAAACCGCCAGACTGCCCACGACGCCCACGTTCGCTCGATACACAATTATTGGATGCTGCTGCTTGAGAGACCCACCTTTCTTCCTCCCTCCGCTCCAGTCTCATGCTCATGTCGACGCTCTCAGTGCCTCTCACTCAGTCTCACCATCTGACACCTCCCGCATTCCTCCTTGGCTTCGCGAAGCAGTCCATGGCCTCAAGAGGAAGCCTCGATCGGTCCACCGACTGCAAACATTTCAGTTTTGCGTGAGAAAAAATCCCACGCCGTCCACTCCTTCCGTCTTTCGCTATCGCTCGATTCGAACGCAAACGCACACGCTCACTTACACTTACTCGCTATTGACCGGATTGTATCACTCTGCCCTTTTCGCCATCCTGATACTCAGCCTTGCAACTTATGGTGGCCGATCAAACGCGGATATTCGCCCTACCACAATATCACCGCCCAAACGGTCCACGACACCGCCTGTCTTCGGTTATTCCTTGTATTGTCATTCTTCAATTCGGACAAGCCCGACTGAATGAATGACAGGCTGAGCTGAATTACCTGGGTCGCTGTCGTCACGTTGGCTACGGTTTTCTTGCCATCTTGATCCACCCTCAAACGCCCGGTCGCTCGACTATGCTTTCCTGACAACCCACGGTTCGAACTCTTGTGTCGCAAAGTCAGCCTCCGGCTCTCGACCCACATTCCGTTCTCCCTCTCGTTCAACTTCTTTTCCTTTTTTACCCCTTCGTCTCGCCCCGTCTCTAAGATCGAAGCATCTTTCTAGCCGTCAACACGAGAGCACAGTCGATCACTTCGCGGGCGAGTAACGACTCGTGCGACGGCAGGCCCGAATTTGTGGTCACCCTCATTTTACGACACGATCACAGTTGACCAATCATTTCCTTTCCCCTCTTCACGATTCGACTGCGTCGACCTTTTACCGATACCATTTACCTGTCCATCATCGACAACGTCAATTGACTTTAGTCAAGATGGGGTGCCTCAGCCATCGCCAGAAGAACATCCAGTTCAAGGCGGAACAGAAGTGGGATTACATTGTATGTGCGACCGTCGGTGTAAGCGGAATTGCTTCAACGCTGACCAAAAACAGAGCCTGAACGACTTTCGTTCGCGTGGATGCCTCACTCCGTTCGCGTATTTCTACCTCTGGCTTATGCTGTTCATCTCAGTCGCCGTCTACGGCGTTGATATGTTCACTGCCATCAACCTGCTCGCCTTCGACAAGTGGTCTTCCGACATCAATCCCGCCATCGACTTTAAGATATCGAAGTGGATCTTCTCCGTGTCCATCATCGCGTCCTTCGTCAATCTCGCCTTTGAGCAGTTCAGGGCACTGCGCGTTATGAAGCGAGGAAACGTTGCTGAATGTTACCTCGATAACATTGCAGTCCGTTTGGAGAGTACTCGCATGGGGAAGGGACAGGGTTGGAGACGTTTCCTGGTTTTCGCCGAACTCACCAAGAGCAAGAAGGGAGCTGAGTACATCGCGCTTTTCACCTACTTCAGCTTTCAATGTGAGTTGGTCCAATGGCATTACACCGAGAGCACCACTAACATGAGCAGCCTGGATCCGAGTTCTCGTCTGTTCTGGACCCCGTCAAGTTGTCAACGCTCTCACCCTGAAGTCTGTCTATGATGCCAAGCTTGCCGTTCACGAAGCATCCGTCGAGGGTTCTCTGCTGGGCTTCTTTGAGAAGATTAGGTCCCTTGCTACTGAGGACTACCAGCAAGCACTGATTCTGTCTGGTATGCTTTTCACCCTCGTCATCTGGGTCTTCTCTGCTCTGTACCTCATCATGGCGGTCATTTTCTACGTATTTTTTCTGTGGCATTATATCCCCAAGGACGATGGCGGTCTCTCTGGATACTGCGAACGCAAGATCAACAAGGCTCTTATGAAGATTGTCACTGCCAAGGTCAACAAAGCACTGGCAAAGCAAGATGCGGACAGAAAGAAAGCGGAAATCAGGGCTGCAAAGAAGAATGGTGAGAAGATTGCACCCCAGCGACAAGCAACTCTTCCAACGCTACCCAACGTCGGAGATCCCGACAACCTAGCCGAGATGCCCATGATCGGTCGCAACGACACCTTTGCGACGCTTCCTATATACGAATCTCGCCCTGGCACTCCTGGCAGCTTCGAGCTCGGTGCTCTGGACCAAAAGCGGCCTGTCCCTTCAAAAATGGGTACTACCACTTCTACTGCTAGCTACTCATCTCATGCTCCTCTTGTCGGCGGTGCGGCCGATATGGGCTACCAGCGATCCGCCTCTCCCGCCCCCTCTCTACCTCAACTGGATCTCAACAATTACCCGCCACCCGTCCGACCGGGCACCTCGAATTCGCAAAGAAGCTTCAGCCCTCAGCTGTCACATGTGCACACCAACTCGCAGAGCTCCCTTCGGGGTATCTCGGAGAGTCCTGCAACATACTCTCCGGATACGATGCCATCCTTCCCGCCTCCTGCTCGAACTGGCACTGGGGACAGCTACATGTCCCAGAGATCCCAGGGCCCCTACCAGACTGGTCGTCCCGCTCCTGCTCCGCGGGGCACCTATGACGACTATTCTGGGCAGTCCAACGGAAGAGCCAGCCCAGCGCATTCAGCATACTTGACGCGCCCCGCTGCTCCACGTGGCCCAGGCTACCGAGCCTACCAGCCTTACAACCCCCAACAACGGAGCGCCACTGGCCCGATTCCTGCGCGCGGGCCGACTACTGCTCCCACGCGGAACATGACAGCACCCGTTCCTCTCCGGCCGCAGGACGACTACTTCACTCGTCCAGGAACCTCACAAAGTCAGAGGCCCCCGAGAAATCAGGGCTACGGCGGCTACAACGACGATGTCCAGTCCCAGAGAGGTCCGCGCTACTAGGGATACCCGGCATCTCCAAGAGGTCTATAGAGGAGCGCTGGGCTCGGTACAATCAGCATTTTCTTTTCATGATGTCTTATGATTCCTGGGCGTCCACTTTAGCGACTTGTACAGAGCACGGCCATACTGTGCGAAAGGATTTCTAATTATTTCACGGCCCAAACAGTGGGCTTGGCAGACTTGGATCAAGGGCTTGAACCAAGATTCTGGATTCGATTCTTTACGACTGACAACCTTTCGATACCCACCGACTTTTTTACTTCTAACCGTTCTCAGTGTACTACTAGGAAAAGGGTCTCCCCTCGGCAAAGGAGACTATGTTAAATGACCAAAAGGGAGAAGGAAATCCAAACCCAAACTTGTACTGTAGTCTATTACAGGCAAACATCGTTGATGACAATCCGATCAAATGCTCCTGTTGTGACGTCCTTTTAC